>SZWC01000234.1:197013-256662 GCA_023375785.1 Penium margaritaceum | reverse complement strand
TTTTGATGGGTCCTTGATGTGTGAGGGCGCCTCGGCGGGCGACGTGGTGCGCGCCGCCGACTGAGCGGCTGATTTGGGGTGCTGCGCTTCGGATGACGTAGCGGGAGCTACGGTGATCCGAATCGCGCACGGTTTGGTGCGTTGGAGAGCTCATGACTAGCCCTACAAATGTTCATATCATGTCCATGTTCCAAAAACTAATGAAAAATCACGTTATTCCCTTCGCAAAAGTGACTGTCTCGCACCTGTCTTCAACTGCCACAAATATAGCGTGAGGCGACCAGAAAGCTCACGCTCAGACTCATAACCCGCACAAAACATAGCCGTGAACGCAGAAGACCTGTCGGGGCACGTTGGAACTGCCTCCACCGAGGGGCCGGTTTCTGACAAAGGGTTATGGGCCCACGGCCCTGACCGGTCTACAATCACTCACGGCTTTCGCGGCGGACAGGATTGTCGTCGGGGACGACATTGCCGTCAAACTCTGAGGTCCCAGAGTTGAAGATTGCGCAATGGCGCAGAAGGAGACGCAGGCCATCCAGAAGTATGCGGGCGGCCCTGGCTTTGGGCTATGGAGGTGGCACTTCGAGATCCACCTCGCGCATAAGGGTGTGCTGCAGGTCATGTTGGGAACCGAAGTCCTCGACGACGCGACAGCATCGGAAGCGCAGAAGGAGGCCTTCGCAAAGAAGAACACGGAGGTGCTCATGCTTCTGGTGTCCGGGACGGCTGAGTCGCAGTGGGGCTACTTCCAGAGCTGCAAGCTGGCAGCCGAGGCTTGGCAAAAACTTTGCACCATCCATCAATCCAAGATGCTGGTGAACAAAATCTTTGCCATGAAGCGACTCCTGACGGTGAGAATCGAGGAGGGAGATGATGTCATCACCGCCATGCAGCAGATCGAGTCGCTCGCCTCACAGTGCAACGACGTGGGGTGGAAGATCGACACGCAGCTGCAGACGATGGCCCTCCTCATGGCCATTCCTGACAGTTGGAGCCCTCTCATCACAGTCTTGGGGGGATGGGCAGAGGACAAGCTCACCTATGGCGCGGTCGTAGAGTACATCCACAACGAGGCGCAGCGACGGAGCTGCGGGGAGTCCTCTTCTTCCTCATCGGCCCTCGTCACAAAAACGCGTGGTGGCGGAAGTGGGGGCAAGGGAGGTGGCGGACATGGCGGCGGCAAGAAGGGCGCCAAGAAGGGTGCGTGTCGCAATTGCGGCAAGGAGGGCCACTGGGCCCGTGAGTGCACCGAGGAGGCAAAGGTCGGCGGCAAGGACGCCAAAGGCAAGAATGCGCTCCTCAACGGCACTCAGAACCACTACCTCAAGACGGCTAACCGGCGATGCCTTGACTCCGGAACAGAGGAGCATACCCAGGTCGAGAAGGTCGGGTTCATCAACTACACCAAGTCCAGCAAGTCCATGGTGGTCGCGAACGACAAGGTCGAGCCGGCGGCTAGCCAAGGAGATGTGGACGTGGAGGTGGTGGTTGGTGGGAAGCGGGTGCAGCGCGTGATCAAGAACGTGCAGCACGTACCTGGCTTGGCTGACATCCTAAGTGTCAGCCGCCTGACTGACAAGGGGTACGAGGTGCTCTTCAGGAGAAGAGGGGCAGTCGTGCGGAAGGACGGTGGCGGCGCGACCGTGCTGGAGGCTAAGCGTGAGGGAGGCCTCTACATTGTGGAGACCAAGGTGATCCCCGCGACGACAGATTCAGAAGATTCGCAGGAACGCACCGTCAACCTGGCCAAAGGAGGGGGAGCTCATCTGGAGCTCTGGCACCGACGACTGGGGCATTCCTCATGCGCAGTCGTGAAGGAGATGGCGAAGCGCGAGCTGGTACGCGGCCTCGTCATTCACGGTGCGGAAGAGGCGACAGATACAGCAGTGCACAAAAAGTGCGAGCCTTGCATTTTGGGCAAGGTGCGGCGCAAACCGTTCAAGGAGAATGAGAATCGTGCCTCGGACCTGCTGGAGGTCGTGCATAGCAATGTGTGCGGACCATTCAAGACGGCGTCAAAGAGCGGCGCACGTTACTTCGTCACCTTCATTGATGACGACAGCAGAAAACTCTTCGTGTACTTCATGAAGCGGAAAGGGGAGGTCCTGGACCGGCTGAAGGAGTATGTCGCCGCGGTGGAGAGGCACACTGGCCGGAAGGTCATAGCGCTACGCAGCGACAACGGCGGAGAGTATGTGGGCTGTAGCGGGTGGATGAAGCAGCAGGGCATTAAATGGCAACAAAATACGCCGTATTTGCTTCAGTCAAATGGCGTGGCGGAGCGGGCGAACCAGACGCTGCTGAACATGGTACGGACCATGTTGGTGGATGCGGAATTGCCGCGGAGCTTCTGGGCAGAGGCTATGCGTACGGCGAGCTACACCATCAACCTGACTCCTACAGCAGTGCTGAAGGGGAGGAGCGGCTGGAAGACGCCGCAAGAGGTTTGGAGCGGGCGCAAGCCAAGTGTGGCATACCTGAAAGTGTTCGGGTGTAAGACGCTTGCGATGGTGCAGGCTGCGCAGAGGCGCGACAGCAAGCTGGAGCCGCGGGCAAATTCGTATCTCTTTCTTGGCTATGAGAGCGCGCATAAGGCGTACAGGCTCTACGACTTGCGCAGGGGGGAGATAATCCGCAGCCGAGACGTCGAGTTTGACGAGCAGCAAAGTTACGTCAGCAGCAACGAAGTGGGCGTGGTGGACTCCCCAAAGACGGGGGAGTGTTTCCAGCTCCTTGACTACGAGAAGGAGCCGGCGGACGCCGCAGTTGAGGATGCGGCATCAGAGCGTGACGTTGTACCAGCGGTGGCAGCCGAAGCGGAGGACTCTGATGACAATCAAGCTGATGAGGAGATCCACCGGAAGGATCCGGCGGATGAGGTACCAAGGGTGCCAAGGCGCGCACTCCCGGCAGAGTGTGCAACGGGCATTGGTGGAAAATCCACTGGACGCGCCGTCCGTCCGGGCGATGTTTCGCCCGAGCGGGAGAGATCCTCGGGGAGCCATCCGGTCGATGATTCACCGGAGCGTGCTGAGTCGGAGGGATCGCAGCAGAGCGACGATGCGCCACCAAAACTACCGCGCCGCAGCGGGAGGCAGCGAAAAGCGAGGAAGCGCTTCGACGCAAGCACCGGTCAATGGATTGGCATGACGCGGTGCATGCTGGCTGCATCAACGGAGCCGACTACCGTGCAAGAGGCGCTTGCACGGCCTGAGAGGGATCAATGGGACGCAGCCATCAAATATGAGCTGGCGTCCATCACGGAAAATGATACATGGGAGCTGGTTGACAGGCTGAAAGATGCCAAGGTCATCGGCTCAAAGTGGGTCTTCAAGACCAAGTTCCCAAAGGAAGGTGTGGTTGACAAGTACAAGGCGCGGCTGGTGGCGAAAGGGTACGCACAGCGTAAGGGGGAGCACTACGATGAGACGTTTGCTCCTGTCGCCAAGTTCACAAGCATCCGGGAGATCCTTGCGGTGGCGGCCGCGAAGGACATGGAGCTCCACCAAATGGACGTAAAGACGGCCTTCCTCAATGGCATCATAGATAAAGAGATCTACATGGAGGTGCCGGAGGGGGTGGAGGCGCCGGAGGGCAAGGTGTGTAAGCTGCGGAAGTCCTTGTACGGGCTAAAACAGTCGCCCAAATGCTGGTACCAACAGATGGACAGCTTCATGGCACAACTCGGCTTCAAGCGCTGTGAGGCGGATCACAGCGTGTACGTGCGGCGCGACAAACAGCTCCATCAGATCGTTGCACTCTACGTGGATGACCTGATTGTGTGCTCGACGGATTTGCCGAGCCTACAGCGGCTGAAAGAGCAGCTGAGCAGCAGATTCGAGATGTCCGACATGGGGGAGCTGGAGTACTACCCCGAGGTGAGCATTACGCGAGCCGGAGGGCGCGCACGCTTGAGCTGGGACAGGCCAAACACGTGGCCGAGGTGCTAAAGCGGTACGGCATGGAGGACTGCAAACCAGTTGGCAGTCCGGTCTCCACGACCTGTGAACTGAGTGCGGCAATGGCGCCGCAGACAAAAGAAGAGCGGGAGGATATGGCAGGGGTGTCCTACCAATCGGCGGTGGGCAGCCTCATGTACGCCATGGTGGCAACTCGACCAGACCTGGCCTACGGGGTGGGCCAAGTGAGCATGGACGTGGCCGATCCAGGGCCACTACACTGGCAGGCGGTCAAGCGCATCCTCCGCTACCTGCAAGCAACGCGGCATGCGTGCTTGAGGTTCGACGGCAAGGGGCGGGCGGACCCCTTGCGTCTGGTCTGCTATACGGATGCAGACTACGCTGGTGATGTGGACAAGCGGAAGTCCACATCCGGCTACGTGTTCTTCCTCGCTGGTGCAGCGGTCTCGTGGTGCAGCAGAAAGCAAGACTGCGTCGCCACCTCCACAGTGGAAGAAGAGTACATCGCACTGGCTCAGGCGGTCAAGAAGGCGGTGTGGTTCCGCAGGTTGCTGGGGGAGCTGGGCGTGCCGCAACAGCAGCCTACGGTGGTGCAAGCGGACAACACCGGCTCAATCTCGCTGACCACCAACTCGACGCAGCACAGGAGGACGAAGCACATTGACGTGCGTTATCATTACGCACAGGACATGGTTGAAAAGGGGCAGGTGGTGCTGCAACACTGCAGCACGCACAACATGCTTGCGGATTGCCTGACCAAAGCGCAACCCGTGGACCGGCACGCATTGAGCGTGGCTGGACTTGGGATGACCAGCTATGATGGGCTGGAGGGCGCAGCGGAAGATGAGCAAGAGCACGCAGGAGCAGCGGGCATGGCAGGTGCAAGGGGGAGAATGTTGAAGATTTGCCCCTCTGCATGCCCAAGTGCGGCGCCGGGAGGCGCCGACGAGCCGCCAGAGAGAGGAAATTCCTCGTCGACGGATCAGGCGACTCGAGGATTGCTCGGATCCTAAAATGCAGGATTGCCCCTGAAAGTTGATGAGTTGCTGAATCCGGTGGAAGTTGTTTCACCGGAATCGGACAAGTATCGAGGGAGATATAGGCTTCCAAAGTTGGGGTGTGCGCGGCGGTTCTGGGAGCCGGCCACGGTTCGACTTCCGGTGAATAATCGACCGGAACGAGTAACAAAATGCCATCTGGGGATTTTGCTCCAGAAGGTCTGCCGAGGCGTCCGGTGGATGATCCGCCGGATTTCAGGAGTGCAGTTTGTTACTGAGGGACTTAGCCAAAATCCTGGCTCAGAGTCCGAAACTCAGTAGTACGGTTTGTTACTCGGGGACTTCCTCAAAATTCCGACTGGAGGTCCGCGAACAGGTTTCGACCCACATCAATCCCCATCACCAAACTCGATGATTAACTCATCGAAACAGACCCCAAAGGCACGAGGGGCGCCGCCACTATGCGTAGGGACATGTGCGCCTCTGGAATGGCATTTTTGATGGGTCCTTGATGTGTGAGGGCGCCTCGGCGGGCGACGTGGTGCGCGCCGCCGACTGAGCGGCTGATTTGGGGTGCTGCGCTTCGGATGACGTAGCGGGAGCTACGGTGATCCAAATCACGCACGGTTTGGTGCATTGGAGAGCTCATGACTAGCCCTACAAATGTTCAGATCATGTCCATGTTCCAAAAACTAATGCAAAATCGCGTTATTCCCTTCGCAAAAGTGACTGTCTCGCACTTGTCTTCAACAGCCACAAACATAGCGTGAGGCGACCAGAAAGCTCACGCTCAGACTCAGAACCCGCACAAAACATAGCCGTGAACGCAGAAGACCCGTCGGGGCACGTTGGAACTGCCTCCACCCAGGGGCCGGTTTCTGACAGTTACACGTACTTACATGCACTTATCTGAACTTACACGCACTTCCACACACTTGTACGCACTTACACGCCCTTACATGCACTTGCACGTACTTACACCTACTTAAATACACTTATACGCACTTATACATACTTACACGTATTTACACACACTTACACACACTTACACGCACTTCCACGTACTTACATGCACTTGTACGTACTTACCCGCATTTACATGCACTTACACACACTTACACACACTTACACATGTTTACATGTATTTACACGCACTTATACATACTTACATGCACTTATACGTACTTCCACACACTTACACACACTTACACATACTTATACATACTTGCACACACTTACACACACTTACACGTACTTACATGAACTTAAACGCACTTACATGTACTTACACCCACTTACATGCAGTTACATCCACTTACACGTACTTACACACACTTACACATAGTTATTCTAGTTATGCACACTTACACATAGTTACACACAGTTAAAGACACTTACACGTACTTACACGTACTTATACGCACTTACACGTACTTACACGCACTTACACGAACTTATGCGCACTTACGCGCACGTATACGCGTGCACTTGCACGCACTTGTGTGCACTTGTGCACACTTACACGCACTTACAGGTAATTACACGCACTTACTCGCACTTACGTACACTTACATGTACTAACACACACTTACACGCACTTATGAGCACTTACATGCACTTACTAGCACTTACACCCATTTATACACACTTAAACGTACTTACACATACTTACACTCACTTACACACACTTATACATACTAATACGCGGTTACACATACTTACATGCTCTTACATGTACTTACACACACTTACAATCACTTACGCGCACTTACACACACTTACACGGAGTTACATACAATTACATGCAGTTACATGCACTTACACGGACTTACATGCAGTTACACGTACTTATAATCACTTACGTGTACTTACGCATACTTGCACGCACTTACACACACTTACACTTACTTATATGTACTTATTCAGAGTAACACGCACTTACACGTACTTACACATACTTATACGCCCTTACAGGTACTTACACGTACATATATGCACTTACACGTACTTACACCCACTTACACGTGCTTACACGCACTTACACGCACTTACACATACTTACACGCAATTACATGCACTTACTGGAACTTACACGCACTTACATGCACTTACACGCACTTACACGGACATATACACAGTTACACGCACTCACACACACTTGCATGCACTTACACGCACTTATAAGAATGCACTTTCATGCACGCATGTACACTCACTTACACATACTTACACGTACTTACATGCACTTACACGTACTTACACACACTTCCATGCATTTACATGCACTTACACACACTTACACGCATTTATACGCACTTACACGTACTTACACGTACTTACACACAGCTATACATAGTTACATGCACTTACACGTACTTAAACACACTTACACATACTTACACGCACTTACATGCTTTTACACGCACCTACACACACTTACACACACTTACACAAACTTACATGTAGTTACACGCACTTACACCTACTTATATGCACTTACACGTACTTACACGAACTTACACACACATACACACACTTACACACACATACGTGTTCTTACACGCACTTACATGCACTTACACGCACTGACACGTACTTACACTTACTTACACGTACTTACAAGTACTTATACACACTTACATGCACTTACATGCAATTTCACATAGTTACACGCAGTTAAATACAATAACACGCAGTTACATAGACTTATACGTACTTACACACACTTATTCGTACATATACGTACTTACACGTACTAATACGCACTTACATGCACTTACACACACTTACATGTACTTACACACACTTACATGCACTTAGACGTCGTTACATGTACTTAGACGCACTTACATGCACTTACATGCACTTACAAACACTTGCATGTACTTACATGCACTTACACACACTTACATGCACTTACACACACTCACACACACTTACACACACTTATGTACAGTGACACGTACTTACACGCACTTACATGCACTTACATGCACTTACACATACTTACACGCACTTACACACACTTACACGTACTTACATGCACGTACAAGAATTTACACGTACTAATATGTACATACACGCAGTTTCACACAGTTACACATACTTACATGTACTTATATGATCTTACACGCACTTGCACACACTTGCACACACTTATACGCTCTTACACACACTTGCACATACTTACACGCACTTGCATGCACTTGCACGTACTTACACGCACTTACACGCACTTATACGCACTTACACGTACTTACACACATTTACACATACTTACATACACTTACATGCACTTATATGCAGTTATATGCACTTGCACGCACTTATCCGCACATACACACACTTGCACATACTTAACCATACTTGTACACACTTTCACGCACTTACATGCACTCACACACACTTACACACACTTACACACACTTATACGCACTTACACGTACTTACAAGCACTTATGTGCACTTTCACGCACTTACACGCATGTACAAGCACTTACGCGTACTAATACATACTTATACGCAGTTACACACAGTTACACGTACTTATATGCACTTATATGCACTTACACGCACTTGCACACACTTGCACACACTTATACGCACTTACACGCACTTGCACATACTTACACTTACACATACTTACACGCACTTACACACACTTACACGCACCTTCAACCTACTCGCATGCACTTACACGCTTTTAAACGCAGTTCCACATACTTACATGCACTTGTACACACTTACACGCACTTGCACGCACTTGCACACACTTATACATACTTACACCTGCTTACACAAACTTACACGTACTTATACGTACTTACACGCACTTACACACACTTACACACACTTATACGCACATACACACACTTACACGTACTGACACACACTTATACAAACTTACACACACTTCCACAAAATTATACATACTTACACGCTCTTACACGTACTTACATGCACTTACACATACTTATACGCACGTATACACACTTACACGTACTTACACGCATTTACACACACTTACACATACTTACATGCACTTACACGTGGTTACACACACTTATACGCACTTACATGTACTTTCACGCACTTACACACACTTACACGCACTTATACATACTTACATGAACTTGCATATACTTACACACACTTACACACACTTACACGTACTTTCACGCACTTACACGTAATTACACGCAATTACACGCACTTATACGTACTTACACGTACTTACACGCACTTGCACGTACTTGCACGTACTTGCACATACTCGCACACACTTACACGCACTTACACATATTTACACGAACTTACATGTACTTATGCACACTTACACGCACTTACACGCACCTACACACACTTACACACACTTACACATACTTACACGAACTTACACGTACTTATACACAGTTACATGAAGTTACCCGCACTTACATCCACTTACATGCACTTACAATGACTTACACACACTTACACATACTTACACACACTTGCATACACTTACACATACTTACATTCATTTACATACACTTACACACACTTACACACATGTACACACACTAACATGCATTTACACGCACTTACACGTACTTACATGCACTTACATACACTTACACGTACTTACACGCACTTGCATGCACTTGCATGCACTTAAATGCACTTGCACGCACTTAGACACACTTACACGCACTTACATGCACTTACACGTACTTACACGTACTTACACGTACTTACATGCACTTGCACGTACTTATACGAACTTACACGTACTTAAACGTACTTACACGCAATTGAACGCACTTATACGCAGTTACACCCACTGACATGCACTTATACGTACTTACACAAACTTACACATACTTACACGCAATTACACGCACTTACACGCACTTACACGCACTTACACGTACTTACACACACTTACACACACTTACATACACTTACATGTACTTACACATACTTATACGCACTTACACGTACTAACACATTCTTATGCACCATTGCACACACTTACACGCACTTACACGCACTTACAAACACTTATATGCACTTATACATACTTACACATACTTACACGCACTTATCGGCACTTACACACACTTACACGCACTGACATGCACTTACATGCACTTACACGCACTTACACGCAATTACACGCACTTACACACACTTACACGCACTTATACGCACTTACATGCACTTATACGCACTTACACGCACTTACATGTACTTACATACACTTACACGTACATACACGCACTTATACGTACTTACACAAGTTATGCTTGCCGAAGCGCATGTCTCACCCACCACAGAAACGCCTAACGCCTCCATGGCGCGCACATGCCGTGGCGCCTTCCTTCACGTGCAAAGCACCTTTCCCAAGGCGCAGGTCCACTTGCACATTGTGTAGGGGTCCCCTGCATTGTTTCCACGAACCCTACCCACTTTTGGGTCGAGTTTCGTGACGCGGTGTGACGAGGTTCGAATCCTGTCCGCGGATCTGTAGTCAGAATTTTGATTGTCCCCGAGTATCAAAACGTACTACTGTGTTTCGGACATCGAGCCATGTTTTTGGCTAAGTCCCCCAGTAACAACCGCACTAGTGGATCCGGTGGATGATCCACCTGATCAGGTGGATTATCCACCGGCCGCCTCGGCAGGCCTCCGGAGCAATTTCTCCAGATGGTATTTTTGTTACTCAATCCGGTCGATTATCCACCGGATTTCGAGTCGCAGCCGGCTCCCAGAGTCGCTGGGCACATCCCAACTTTGGAAGGTTATTTCTCCCTCGATACTTGTCCGATTCCAGAGAAATAGACATAAACCGGATTCAGCGACTCGTCAGCTTTAAGGAACAATCATCCATTTTAGCATCCGAGTAATTGTTGGGTTGCCAGATCCGCCGGAGCGGATTTTTCACTTTCTGGCGGCTCGTCGGCGCCTCCCGGTGCCGCACTTGGGCATGCGGAGGGGGTATTTTTCAACATTCTCCCCCTTGCACCTGCCATGCCCGCTGCTCCAGCTTGCTCTTACTCATCTTCCGCTGCGCCCTCCAGCCCATCATAGCTGGTCATCCTAAGCCTAGCCACGCTCATCGCGTGCCGGTCTGCGGGTTGCGCTTTGGTCAAGCAATCTGCAAGCATGTTGTATGTGCTGCGGTGCTACACCACCACCTGCTTCTTTTCGACCATGTCCCATGCGCAGTGGTAACGCACGTTGATGTGCTTCGTCCTCCTGTGCTGCGTTGGGTTGTTGGTCAGCGAGATGGAGCCGGTGTTGTCCTCTTGCACCACCGTTGGCTCCTGATGCGACACGCCCAGCTCCCCCAGCAACCTGCGGAGCCACACCGTTTACTTGATCGCCTCGGCCAGCGCGATGTACTCCGCTTCCACTATGGAGGTGGCGACGCAGTCTTGCTTCCTGCTGCACCACCAGACCGCTGCACCAGCGAGGAAGAACACGTAGCTGGATGTGGACTTCCGCTTGTCCATATCCCCAGCGTAGTCTGCATCCGTGTAGCGGACCAGGCGCAAAGGGTCCGCCTGCCCTTTGTCATCGAACCTCAGGCGCGCGTGCCGCGTCGCCTGTAGGTAGCGAAGGATGCGCTTAACCGCCTGCCAGTGTAGTGGCCCTGGATCGGCCACATACATGCTCACTTGGCCCACCGTGTAGGCCAGGTCGAGTCGAGTCGCCACCATGGTGTACATGAGGCTTCCCACCGCTGATTGGTAGGGCACCCCTGCCATATCCTCCCGCTCTTCTTTTGTTTGCGGCGCCATTGCCGCACTCAATTCACAGGTCGTGGAGACAGGACTGCACACTGGTTTGCAGTCCTCCATGCCGTACCGCTTCAGTACCTCGGCCACGTATTAGGCCTGTCCCAGCTCAAGCGTGCGTGCCCTCTGGTTCCGCGTAATGCTCACCCCAAGGTAGAACTCCAGCTCCCCCATGTCTGACATCTGGAACCTGCTGCTCAGATGCTCTTTCCGTTGCTGTAGGCTCGGCAGGTCAGAGGAGCACAGGATCAGATCGTCCACGTAGAGTGCGACAATCTGATGGAGCTTCTTGCTGCGCCGCACATACACGCTGTGATCCGCCTCACAGCGCTTGAAGCCGAGTTGTGCCATGAAGTTGTCCATCTATTGTTACCAGCATCGGGGCGATTGTTTTAGCCCGTACAAGGACTTCCGTAACTTGCACACCTTTCCCTCCAGCGCCTCCACCCCCTCCGACACCTCCATGTAGATTTCTTTGTCGATGATGCCGATGAGGAAGGCCGTCTTTACGTCCATTTTGTGGAGTTCCATGTCCTTCAGGGCTGCCACCGCAAGGATCGTCCAGATGCTTGTGAACTTGGCAACGGGGGCGAACGTTTCATCGTAGTGCTTGCCCTTACGCTGTGCATACCCCTTTGCCATGAGCTGCACCTTGTACTTGTCAACCACACCTTCCTTTGTGAACTTGGTCTTGAAGACCCACTTGGAGCCGATGACCTTGGCATCTTTCGGCCTGTCAACCAGCTGCCATGTGTCGTTTTCAGCTGTGGATGCCAACTTTGACTTGATATCGGTGTCCCACTACTTCCCCTCGGGCCGTGCAAGCGCCTCTTGCACAGTCGTCGGTTCCGTTGATGCAGCCAGCATGCACCGCGTCATGCCGATCCATCGACCGGTGACTGCGTCGAAACGCTACCCCGCTCTCCGCTGCCTCCCGGTAGTCTTGGCGGCGTCTCGTCACTCTGCTACGATCCGTCCGACTCAGCCCGCTATGGTGAATCATCAACCGGACGGCTCCCCGAGGACTGCTCCTGCTCCGGTGAACCATCAACCGGAAGGGCAGCGCGTCCGGAGTATTTTTCTCCGACGCCCGACCCGGACTCCACCGGGAGTGCGCGCTTTTGTACCCGTGGTGCCTCCTTCAACGGATCATTTTGTCGGAGCTCCAGTCCGGCTGCATCGTCGTCGGAGTCCTCCTCGTCGGCTACTGCTCTTGCTGCACTGTTGATGCCACATCATCGACCGCCGTGTCCGCCGGCTCCTCCTCATAGTCAAGGAGCTGGAACCACTCCCCCTGTTTTGGAGTGTTCTCGATGCTCATGTCGTTGCTGCTACTGCTGAAGCTCTCTTGCACGTCGAACTCGACGTCACAGTTGCGGATGATCTCTTGCGTGCGTGGGTCCCAGAGCCTGTACGCCTTTTGCACGCTCTCATAGCCGAGGAACAAGCATGACTTTGCCCGCAGTTCTAGCTTGCTGTCGCGTCGTTGCGCCGCCTGCACCATCGCGTGCGCCTTGCACCCGAACACCTCCAGGTGTGCCATGTTTGGCTTGCGCCATCTCTCAACCTCCTGCGGAGTCTTCCAGCCGCCCTTACCCTAAAGCACTGCTGTTGGGATGAGGTTGATGCTGTAGCTCGCTGTACAGACAGGCTCTGCCGGGAATCCCCACGGCAACCTAGCATCCACAAGCATGGTCCGCACCATGTTGAGCAGCGTCTGGTTCGCCCGCTCTGCAACTCCGTTGGACTGTGGCGAGTACGGTGTAGTGGGTTCCCACTTGATGCCCTGCTGCTTCATCCACCCGTTGCAGCCCACGTACTCTTTGCCATTGTCATTGCGTAGCGCTCTGACCTTTCGGCCAGTCTGCTTCTCCACCGCTACGATGTACTCCTTCAGCCGGTCCAGGACCTCTCCTTTCCGCTTCATGAAGTATACGTAGAGCTTCATGCTGCAGTCATGAATGAAGGTGACGAAGTATCTAAAGCCGCCGTTTGACGGTGTTTTGAACGGTCTGCACACGTTGCTATGCACGACCTCTAGCAGGTCCTTCGCGCGAGCCTCGTTCTCATTGAACGGCTTGCGTCGTGCCTTTCCCAAATTGAAAGGCTTGCACTTTTTGTGCGCTGCTGCATCTGCTGCCACGTCTGCTGCACCGTCGATGACGAGGCCGCGCACCATGTCGCGCTTCGCCATCTCCTTATCGGTTGCGGGTGCTGAATGTCCCAACCATCGGTGCCAAAGTTCTAGATAAGCGGTCCCTCCCTTGGCCATGTTGACGACGCGCTGCTGCGAGTCTACTACGTCCGATGCTGCGGGGACCACCTTGGTCCTCACGATGTAGAGACCGCCCTCACGCTTCGCCTCTAGCACGACCTTGCCGTCGCCGTCGATGCGCACCACTGTGCCTTTCTTGCAGAAGAGCACCTCATATCCCTTGTACGTGAAGCGTCTGACACTCAGGATGTCAACCAGGCTGGGGACGTGCTGCACATCACGGATTGTGCACAGCTCCTTCTTACCGCCCACCACGACTTCCACCTCCAGGTTGCCTGGGCCGGCCGCCGGCTCGACTTTGTCGTTCACGGCCACCATCGACTTGGAGGAATTCTCGTAGGTGACGAACCCCACCTTCACAACTTGGGTGTGCTCCTTGGCCCCGGAATCCAGGCACCGCCTGTTGGCCTTCTTGAGGAAGTAATTCTTTCTGCCGTTGAGGAGCGACCTGCCTTTGCTGTTTTTGCCGCCGGTCTTCGCCTCCTCCGGGCACTCGCGGGCCCAATGACCCTCCTTGCCGCAGTTGTGGCACGCACCTTTCTTGGCGCCCTTCTTTCCTCCGCCCTTTCCACCGCTTCATTTGCCCCCGTTTCCGCCTCCACATGTTTTGGTGACAAGGGCCGATGAGGAAGACGAGTACTCCCCGCAGCTCTGGCGCTGCACCTCATTGCGGACGTACTCTACGACCGCGCTCTAGGTACGTTTGTCCTCCGCCCATCCTCCGAGAACGGTGATGAGTGGGTCTGAACTGTCGGGTAGGGCCATGAGGAGGGCCATCGCTTGCAGCTGCGTGTCAATCTTCCACCCCATGTCATTGCATTGCGAGACGAGCGACTCAATCTGCTGCATGGCGGAGATGACATCATCTCCCTCCTCGATTCTCACTGTGAGGAGTCACTTCATCGCGAACATTTTATTCGCCAGCGACTTGGATTGATGGATGGAGCAAAGTTTTTGCCAGGCTTCGGCTGCCAGCTTGCAGCCCTGGAAGTAGCCCCACTGCAACTCGGCTGTCCCGGACATCAGCAGCATGAGCGCCTCCGTGTTCTTCTTTACGAAGCCTCCTTCTGCGCTTCCGTCACAGTCGCTTGGTCGAGGACTTCCGTTCCCATCATGACTTCAAACAGCCCCTTATGCGCGAGGTGCAACTCGAAATGCTACCTCCATAGCCGAAAGCCTGGGCCGCCCGCATACTTTTGGATGGGCTGCGTCTCCTTCTGCGCCATGTCCGCAGCTGCTACTCCGACAGGTTCTTAGAACTTCATGGCGAAGTTCAACATGACAATCCCATGCGCTGCAAAATATGTGAACATTGGAGGCTATTAGACCCGTGGGCCCATAACCCTTTGTCAGGATGGAATCCGCGTGATGGGGTCCCGACATTGTTCTGATCGTCTCTAGGTTTTCACGTCTACTGTTTTGGGCGAATCTGAGACTGAGCGTGAGCTTTCTGGTCGTCTCATGCTATGTGAGCAGGAATTTAGAGACAGTCAGTTTGCGAAGGGAATAACGTCGTTTCACGTTATATTTTGAATACAGACATGATCACAATATTTATAGGGCTAGTCATGAGCTTTCCAACGCACTAAACTGCGCGCGATTCGGCCAAGCGTAGCTCAAGTTATGCTTGCCAAAGCGCAGATCTCACCCACCAAAGAAATGCCTAACGCCTCCATGGCGCGCACACTCCGTGGCGACTTCCTTCACGTGCGAAGCGCCTTTCCCAAGGCGCAAGTCTACTTGCACATGGTATAGGGGTCCCCTGCACTGTTTCCACGCACCCTACCCACTTTTGGGTCGAGTTTGGTGATGGGGTGTGACGAGGTTCAAAACCTGTCCGCGGACCTGCAGTCAGAATTTTGACAAGTCCCCAAGTAACAAACATACCACTGAGTTTCGGACGTCGAGCCATGATTTTGGTCGAGTCCACCAGTAACAACCCGCACTAGTGGATCCGGTGGATGATCCACCTGATCAGGTGGATTATCCACCGGACGCCTCGGCAGGCCTTCCGGAGCAATTTCTCCAGATGGTATTTTTGTCACTCAATCCGGTTGATTGTCCACCGGATTTGGAGTCGCAGCCGGCTCCCAGAGTCGCTGCGCACGCCATAGCTTTGGAAAGTCATTTCTCCCTCGATACTTGTCTGATTCCGGCAAACTAACTTCCACCGGATTGAGCGACTCGTCACCTTTCATGAGAAAACATCCATTTCAGCATCCAAGCAATTGTGGGATCGCCAGATCCTCCGGAGCGGCTTTTTCACTCTGTGGTGGCTCGTTGGCGCCTCCCAGCGCCGCATTTGGGCATGCGGAGGGGCAATTTTTCAACACTTACAAGCACTTACATGCACTTACATGCACTTACACGCACTTACACACACTTACACACACTTACACACCCTTACACACTTACACGTACTTACACGCACTTAAAACGCAGTTACATGTAGTTACACGCACTTACACGCACTTACACGCACTTAGGCGCACTTGCACGTACTTGAAAACACTTGCATGCACGTAAACGAATTTACATGTGCTCACACGTACTTACACGCACTTACACGCACTTACATATACTTAAACGTACTTACACATACTTACACGCACACATTTACATGTACTTACATACACTTCCACAACCTTTGACAGATTACATGCATTTACACACACTTACACACACTTACACGCACTTACACGTACTTGCACGTAATTGCACGCACTTGCACGTACTTACATGCACTTACATGCACTAACACACACTTACATGCACTTACACGCACTTACACGCACTGACATACACTTATACACACTTACACACACTTACACGCACTTAAACGTACTTACACGTACTTACATGCACTTATATGCACTTACACACACTTGTACGCACTTACACCCTCTTACTCACATTTACACACACCTACACGTACATACACGCACATACACGTACTTACATGCCATTACACGCACTTGCATGCACGTGTACACACTTGCACATACTTGCACGCACTTACACATACTTACACGCACTTACACGCACTTACACATACTTACACATACTTACATGCACTTACACGCACTTACAAGGACTTATACGCACTTGCACACACTTATACGCACTTATATGTACTTATACGCACGTACATGCACTTACGCACACTTACACACACTTACACGTACTTACACACAATTACATGCCCTTGTACACACTTACACACACTTACATGTAGAAACACGTACTTATACACACTTTCACGTATTTTCACGCACTTAAATGCACTTACACGCAGATATAAGCACTTACACACACCTACACACACTTACACAAACTTACATGCACTTATACGTACTTACATGCACTTATACTCACTTAGACATACTTATACATACTTACACGCACTTCTATGCACTTATACGCACTTGCATGCACTTACACGTACTTACACACACTTACAAGTACTTACACACACTTACACACATTTATAAGCACTTATATGTACTTACACGCACATACACGTACTTATACACACTTACACACACTTAGTCACACTTACACCCACTTACATGCACTTACATGCGGTAACACACAGTTACACATACTTACACGCATTTACACACACACACACTTACACGAACTTACACACACTTACACACACTTATACATATGTACACACACTTATACACACTTACACGTACTTGCATGTACTTTCACGTACTTACACGCACTTACACACACTTACACGCACATACACGCACTTATACACACTTACACGTACTCACACATACTTTCATGTAGGTACACACAGTTACACACACTTACACGCACATACATGCACTTACATGCACTTACACACACTTACAAGCACTTACTCCCACTTATACGTATTTACACGCACTTACACGTACTTACACATACTTACACATACTTGCATGAACTTGCAGACACTTGCATCCACTTGCACGAACTTGCATACACTTACATGCACTTATACGCACTTACACACAATGACATGCACTTACACGTACTTACACGTACTTACACGCACTAACACATACATACACAAACGTACACGTACCTAACCACTATAACATGCACTTACACGCACTTACGTGTACTTACAAGCACTTACACGTACTTGCACACACATACACGTAGTTATACACACTTACGCATACTTACACATACTTACACGTACTTATACGCATTCACACACACTTACATGCACTTATCCTCACTTACACGCACTTACAGGCACTTACACACACTTACACGTACTTACACACACTTACACATAATTACACGTACTTACATGCACTTACACGCACTTATACACACTTACACGCACTAATACATACTTACACGTGCTTACAAGCACTTACACGCACTTACACACACTTATACACACTTACACGTACGTCCACGCACTTACACATGCTTACACGTACCTACATGCACCTATACACACTTAAACACACTTAAACGTACTTACACACACTTCTAAGAATTTACACGCTCTTACACATACGTACACACACTTACATACACTTACACATACTTACACGCACTTACACGCACTTACACGCACTTACACGCACTTACATGCACTTACATGCACTTACGCACACTTGCACGTACTTGCATGTTCTTGCACGCACTTACACGTACTTACACATACTCACAAGCACTTACACACGCTTACACGTACTTACACACACTTACACATACTTCTACGTACTTACACACACTTACACGCAGTTACATGCAGTTATACGCACTTACACGCACTTACACACCGTTAAATGCACTTACACGTGCTAACATGCACTTACACACACTTACATACACTTACACGTACTTACACAAACTTATACGTACTTATACATACTTACACGCACTTACACATACTTACACATACTTACACATACTTATACGCACTTACACACACGTACATGCCCTTACACGGACTTACACCCACTTACAGGTACTTGCTCACACTTACACGTACTTACACGCACTTACACGTACTTGCATGCACTTGCTCGCACTTACACACACTTACACGTACCTACGCACACTTACATGCACTTACATGGACTTACACACACTTACACACACTTACACACACTTTCACGGAGTTACACACACCTACACGTACTTACACGCACATACACGTCTTTACATGCACTTACACGCACTTGCATGCACTTGCATATACTTTCATGTACTTGCACGCACTTACACATCCTTAAACGCACTTACACACACTTACACGTACTTACACATACTTACACGCACTTACACGCACTTACATGGACTTATAGGCACTTACGCACACTTACACGCACATATAATGTACTTACATGCACTTACATGCACTTACACACACTTACACACACTTACACATACTTACATACACTTATATGCACTTAAACACACTTACACAGACTTACACGCACATACATATACTTACATGCACTAACACATACTTACACACACTTACATGTACTTACACGCAGTTATACACACTCACACACACATATACATACTTACACATACGTACACGTACTTATACACACTGATACGCACTTACACACAGTTAAATACACTTACACACACTTACACGCACTTACATGCACTTATACGCACTTCCACGTACTTACACATACTTAGGCGCCCTTATACGTATTTACACACACTTACACGCAGTTATAAGCACTTATACACACTTACACACACTTACACACACTTACACACACTTACACACTTACTCGCACTCACACCCACTTATACACACTTACATGGAGTAACACACAGGTATACACACTTACACACATTTACACACACTAACACGTACTTATAGGCACTTACACGTACTTACACACACTTAAACACAGGTACACCTACTTATGTACACTTAAACGTACTTACACACACTTACACACACTAACATGCACGTTCACGTACTTACACGCACTTATACACACTTACACATACCTATACGCACTTGTACACACTTATACACACTCACACACACTCACACAATAACATGCAATTACACGCACGTACACGCACTTACACACAGGTAAACACACGTTATACGTACTTACATGCACTTACACGCATTTAGATGCATGTATACACACTTAGACTCACTTGCACGCACTTACACGCACTTACACATGCTTACACGCACTTACACATACTTGCATGCACTTACACGCACTTACACGTACTTACACATAGTTACACGCACTTACATGTACTTATCCACACTTGCACACACTTACACTCACTTATACGTACTTAAACACACTTACACCCTCTTACACACACTTACAGGCACTTACACACACTTATACGCACTTACACACACTTGCACACACTTGTACACACCTGTACACAGTTATACATACTTACATGCACTTACACGCAGTTACACACAGTTATAAACAGTTACACGAACGTACACGTACTTATACACACTTACATGCACTTACACGCAGTTACATGCACTTACACGTACTTACACGCAGTTACACGCAGTTACACACACTTACACACACTTATACGTACATACTCACATTTACACGCACTTACTCGTACTTACATGCACTTACATGCACTTACACACATTTACATGTACTTACATGCACTTACACGCACTTACACATACTTACACACTTGCTTACGTGTACTTACACGCAATTCCACATACTTGCACGCACTTGCATGCACTTGCACACACTTACAAATACTTATATACACTTACACGTACTTACACACTCTTACATTCAGTTACACGTACTTACAAAAACTTCCATGCACTTACACGTACTTACACATACTTATACGTAGTTACACGCACTTACACATACTTATACAGCACTTACACGCACTTACATATAATTTGATGCAGTTACACGTAGTTTCACATACTTACACACACTTACACGTACTTACATGTACTTACACACACTTACACACACTTACACGTACTTAAACGTACTCACACGTACTAACATGCACTTATATGCACTTATACATACTTACACGCACTTACATGAACTTACACATACTTAAACACACTTACACGTACTTACATGCACTTACACGTGCGTACACACACTTACACATACTAATATGTACTTACACGTACTTACACACACTTACACACACTTGCACGTACTTACACGCACTTACGCATACTTGTATGTACTTGTACACACTTACACACACTTACACGCACTGACACGCACTTACACATACTTACATGCACTTACACGCACTAACACACACTTACATGTACTTACACGTACTTACATGCACTTACACGCAGCTACACACAATAACACGCACTTACAAAACCTTACATGCACTTATACGCACTTACACACACTTACACGCACTTACACACACTTACACGCACTTACATGCACTTACATGCACTTGCACACACTTACACACACTTACACATACTTACACGCACTTACACACACTTACGCGTACTTATACACACTTACTCATACTTATATGCAATTAAACACACTACACATACTTACACGCACTTACACAAACATACACGTACTTACACGGAATTACACGTACTTATATGTACTTCCACGCACTTACATGCACTTACATGTACTTATACACACTTACACACACTTACATGTACTTACACACACTTACACGTACATACACGCACTTACACAGAGTTGCACATACTTACACACACTTACATGCACTTATACACAGTTATACACACTTACACAAACTTACACGTACTTACACACACTTACACGCACTTACATGCACTTATAAAAACTTACACGTACTTACACACACTTACACGTACTTACACACACTTACATGTACTTACACGTACTTACACACACTTACACGTACTTACAAGCACTTACATGCACTTACATGCACTTACACACACTTGAACGTACTTACACATACTTACACATACTTACACACACTTACACACAGTTACACATACTTATACGCACTTACACACACTTACACACACTTATACACACTTACACACACTTACACACACTTACACACACTTACACATACTTACACGCACTTACACACACTTACACGCACTTACACGCACTTACACGCACTTGTACATACTTACACCCACTTATACATACTTATACGTCTTCCACACACTTGTACACACTTGCATGCACTTGCACATACTTATACACACTTACATATACGTACACACACTTACACGCACTTACACGCACTTACACGCAGTTACACGCACTTACACGCACTTACACATACAAACACTCACTTACATGCACTTACACATACTTACACGCAGTCACACATAGTTACACACAGTTACATGCTCTTATACGTACTTACACACGGTTACACACACTTACATGCACTTACATGCCCTTACACGCACTTAAACACACTAACACACACTTAGACACACTTATACATACTTACACGCACTTACACATACTTATACGTACTTACACACACTTACATGCATTTATATGTACTTACACCCACTTTCATACACTTACACGCGCTTGCACCTTCTTGCACGCACTTGTACAAGCTTAGGCACACTTACACATACTTACACATACTTAACTGCACTTACAAGTACTTACATGCACTTACACCCACCTACACGCACTTACACGCAATTACGCACACTTTCATGTACTTGCATGCACTAGCAAGCACTTACACGCACTTACATGTACTTACAAGCACTTACATGCACTTACATGGACTTACACGTACTTATACGTACTTACACACACTTACACACACTTACACACACTTACAGGTACTTACACCTAGTTACACGTACTTACACTTAGTTACATGCAATTACACGCACGTACACGTACTTACACGTACTTACACGCACTTACCCACACTTACACAAACTTACACATAATTATACGTACTAACATACACTTATACATACTTACACGCACTTACACATACTCACACATACTTACACGCACTTACACACACTTACACATCCTTACACGGACTCACACGCATTTACATGCACTTAAACACACTTAAACGCACTTATGCACACATGCACATACTTGCACGCAGTTGTACGCACTTACATGCACGTACACACACTTACACACACTTACATGTACTCACACGTACTTACATGCACTTACACACACTTACAAACACTTACACACACTTAAACACACTTATACGTACTTACGCATACTTACATGTACTTACATGCACTTGCACACACTTACACACACTTACACACACTCATACGCATTTACACACACTTACACATACTTACACACACATACATGTACTTGCATGCACTTACACGCACTTGCATGCACTTGCACGCACTTGCACGTACTTGTATGCACTTACACATACTTACACACACTTAAACGCACGTGTACACTCTTACAGACACTTACACGCACTTATTTGACTTACACATACTTACATGCACTTTCACACACTTACACGCACTTACATGTACTTACAGCACAGATATGCACTTACACGCACTTTCACACACTTACACGCACTTACACGGACTTACACGTAATTACATGCACTTACACGCAGTTATATGCACATACACACACGTACACACACTTATACATACCTCCACACTCATAAAGCACTTATTCGCACTTAGACGCACTTACATACACTTACACACACTTACACATACTTACATGCACTTATACGCACTTGCACGTACTCACACACACTCACATGTACTTACACGTACTTACACACACTTACATGCACGTAGAAGCACTTATACGCACTCAAAAACACTTACATATACTTACACACACTTACACGCACTTACTCGCACTTACACCCATTTACACGCACTTACATCTAGTAACACACAGTTACATACACTTACACACATTTACACACACTTACATGTACTTACACGTACTTACATGCACTTACACGTGTTTATACACACATACACATACTTAAACGTACTTAAACACACTTACACACATTTACACACCCTTGCATGCACTTACACGTACTTACACGTACTTACACACACTTATACACACATACACGCACTTATACACACTTGCACGCACTCACCCGCACTTACACATACTTATACGCAATTACACACACTTACACGCACTTACATGCACTTACACGCACTGACACGTGCTTACACGTACTTACACGCACTTGCACGTACTTACACAAAGTTACACGTACTCACATGCACATACATGCACTTACACACACTTACACATATTTATACGCACTTACACACACTTACACGTACTTACACACACTTATACGTACTTACATGTACCTATACGCACTTACACACACTTTCACTCACTTGCACACACCTGTACGTACTTACATATACTTACACACATTTACATGTAGTTACACGCACTTACACACACTTACACATACTTACACACACTTACACACACTTACACACACTTACATGTACTTACACACAGTTACACACAATTACACACAGTTGTACACACTTATACGCACTTCCATGTACTTACACTCACTTACACGCACTTATTTGCACTTACATGCACTTGCACTTACACACATTTACACGTACTTACACACACTTAGACACACTTACACGTACTTACACACACTTTCACATAATTACATGCACTTCCATGCACTTGCACGTACTTGCATGCACTTGCACATACTTACAAAACACTTACATACACTTACACACACGTATACGTACTTACATGTACTTACATGCACTTACAAGCACTGACACACACTTACACGCACATACACGCACTTACACATACTTACACTTACTTACATGCACTTACACGCAATAACATGCAGTTACACGCAGTTACACATACTTACAGACAATTACACGCACTTACATGTACTTACACGCACTTACTCGCACTTACACGTACTTACATATACTTACACACACTAACACGTACTTATACGCACTTATACATACTTACACGCACTTACACATACTTACACACACTTACACACACTTACACGCACTTACATGCACTTTCACATGCTTACACATACTTACACGTACTTACATGTACTTACACATACTTACACGTACTTACACACACTTATACGTACATACACACACTTACATGTACTTACACACACTAACACACACTTACATGCACTTACATGCACTAACACACACTTACACGCACTTACATGCACTTAAATGCACTAACACATACTTGCACATACTTGCACGTACTTGTACGCACCAACACGCACTTACACGCACTTACACGTACTTACATGCACTTATACGCACTTACACGCACTTATATGGACCTACACGTACTTACACACACTTACACGTACTTACACATACTTACACGCACTTACACGCAGTTACACGCAGTTATACACACTTACATGCACTTACATGCACTTACACGCACTTACACACACTTACACACACTTACACACACTTACACGCACTTATATGTACTTACATGCACTTACACACACTTACACGCACTTATTCGCACTTAGACGCATTTGCACATACTTACACGCACATATACGTACTTACACGTACTTTCACGCACTTACACACACTTGCATGCACTTGCACGCACATGCGTGCACTTGCACAAACTTACACACACTTAATCACACTTATACACACTTACACACACTTACACATACTCACACATACTTACACACACTACATGCACTTACACGAACGTACACGCACTTACACGTACTTATACAAACTCAAACGTACTTAACCACTATAATACGCACTTACACGTACCTATGCGTACTAACACGCACTCACACGTACTTACACACACTTACACGTACTTATACACACTTACACACACTTACACGCACTTATACGTACTTACACGCACTTACATGCACTTACACGCACTTACTCGTACTTACACACACTTAACACGCACTTACACATACTCACACGCACTCACACACACTTATCCATAATTATACGTACTTACATGCACTTACACGCACTTACACGCACTTACACACATTTACACATAATTACACATACTTACATGCACTTACACACACTTACACGCACTTACACGCACTTATACGCACTTACACGTACTTACAGGCACTTACACGCACTTACACGCACTTATACACACTTACACGTACTTACACGCACTTACACGTGCTTACATGTACTTACACATACTTAAAAGCACTCACATACACTTACACGCACTTACACGTACTTACAAGAACTTACACGCACTTCCACATACATACACATACTTAAACGCACTTGCACACACTTATACGCCCTTACGCGCACTTGCACGTACTTGCATGCACTTGCACGCACTTACACACACTTTTACGTACTTGCGTGAACTTGCACACACTTACACGCACTTACACGTACATACGCACACTTACATGCACTTACATGCACTTACACATACTTACACACACTTACACATACTTACATGCATTTACACACACCTACACCTACTAACACGCACATACACATAATTACATGCACTTACACGCAGTTGTATGCACTTGCACGTACTTGTACGTACTTGTACGTACTTGCACGCACTTACACATCCTTACATGCACTTACACGCACTTACACGTATTTACACAAACTTACACACACTTACACGCACTTATATGGACTTGTACGCACTTACATACACATACACACACATATAATTCACTTACACGGACTTGCATGCACTTACACACACTTATACGCATTTACACGTTCTTACATACACTTATATGCACTTATACCCACTTACACACACTTACACGTACATACACATACTTACACGTACTAACACGTACTTATACGCAATTACATGCACTTACACGCAGTTATATGCACTCACACACACATATACATCCTTTTACACACATACACACACTTATACGCACTTACATGCACTTATACGTACTTACACGCACTACTACATACTTACACACACTTACATGTACTTATACGCACTTGCACGCACTTACATGCACTTCCACACACTTACTCGCACTTGCACACAGTTACATACAGTTATAAGCACTTTTACGCACTTACACGCACTTACACACACTTACACATACTTACACGCACTTGCTCGTACTTATACCCACTTACACGCACTTACATGCAGTAATACACAGTTATACACACTTACACGTACTTAGACATATTTCCACAGACTTACACACATTTACAAGCACTTACATGAACTTAAATGCACTTATACACACGTACACACACTTATACACATTTAAACGCACTTACACGCACTTACACACACATACATGCACTTACACCTACTTACATGCAGTTACACACACTTATACATACTGACATGCACTCACACGCACTAAGATGTATGCACATACACTTACACTCACTTACATGCACTTATACGCACTTACACTCGCTTACACGTACTTATATGTACTTGCACGCACTGACACACACTTACACGTACTTGCACATAGTTACATGCACTTACATGCACTTAGACACACACACACACTTACAGTCACTTATACGCACTTACACATACTTACACCCTTGTACACACACTTACACGCACGTACACGCACTTAGACGCACTTATACGCATTTGAACGTACTTGCACATACATGCACACACATGCACACAATTACACGTACTTACATGCACTTACACATAGTTACACATAGTTACATGCAGTTACACGCACTTATACGCACTTATACACACTTACACGTACTTACATGCACTTACACGTACTTACACGCAGTTACACACAGTTACGTAAACTTACACGCACTTACACGTACTTACATTCATATACACGCACTTACTCGTACTGACACGCACTTACATGCACTTATACGTACTTACACGTACTTAAACTTACTTACACACACTTACACGTACTTACACACACTTACACGCACTTACACTTACATTTACACGCACTTATACGCACTTACACGTACTTACATACACTTACACGTACTTACACGTACTTACACACACTTACACATACTTACACATACTTCCACGTACTTGTACGCACTTTCATGCACTTGCACGCACTTACAAACACTTATATACACTTACACACACTTATACACGCTTTTTTCAGTTACACGTACTTACAAGCACTTACACGCACTTGCACACACTTACACATACTTAAACATACTTACACGCAATTACACATACTTACACGCACTTACACGCACTTAAACATAATTTGATGCAGTTACATGCACTTTCACGCACTTACACACACTTACATGCACTTACATGTACTTACACACACTAACACGTACGTACACATACTTACACGTACTGACACACACTAACATGTACTTACATGCACTTATTTATACTTACACACACTTAGATGCACTTACACATACTTATATACACTTACACGTACTTACACGCACTTACACGTGCTTATGCACACATACACACACTTATATGTACTTACACGTACTTACACGCACGTACGCGCACTTATATGCACTTACACGCACTTGCACAAACTTACACACACTTACACACACATAAACACACTTACACGTACTTACACGTACTTAAACACACTTACACAAACTTACACATACTTACACGCACTTATGCATACTTGCACGAACTTGTACGCACTTGAACGCACTTATACGCACTTACACGCACTGACACGTACTTACATGTACTTACACGCACGTACACACACTTACACTTACCTACACGTACTTACACACACTTCTACGTACTTTTGCGTACTTACATGCAGTTACACGCAGTTACACGCAGTTACATGCACTTACATAAACTTACATGAACTTATACACACTTACACACACTTACACGCATTAACACACACTAACACGCACTTAATTGCAATAACATGCACTTATACACACTTACACACACACAAACGCACTTACACGCACTTACACATACTTACACGTACTTTTACACACTTACTCATACTTATATGCACTTACACACACTACACCCACTTACAGGCACTTACATGCACTAATACGTACTTACATGCACTTACACGCACTTACACGCACTTACACAAACTTACACGTACCTACACGGAATTACACGAACTTATACGTACTTTCACGTACTTACACACACTTACACACACTTACACGTACTTACACAAACTTACATGCATTTACACGCACTTACATGCACTTACACGTACTTACACGTACATACACACACTTACACACACTTACACACACTAACACACACTTACACGTACATACAAGTACTTACACACACTAACACATCCTTACACGCACGTACATGCACTTACACGCAGTTATACATACTTACATAAACTTACACTAACATACACATACTTACATGCACTTGTACACACTTACACACACTTACACAAACTTACACATACTTACACACACTTACACGCACTTACATGCACTTATGCACAATTTTACGTACTTACACACACTCACACGTACTTATACGTACTTTCACACTTACACGCACTTACAAGCACTTATACGCACTTAGACACACTTATACACACTTACACGTACTTACACATACTTACTCGTACTTATACTCACTTACATGTAGTTACACACAAATACACACACGTATACGCACTTATACCCACTTACACACACGTACACACACTTATACGCACTTAAATGCACTTACACATACTTATACGCACTTACCTGCACTTACACATACTAACACGCACTTACACACACTTACACATACATACACGTACTTACATTCACTTACACATACTCACACGCACTTACATGTACTTGCACGCAATTACACACACTTACACGTACTTACATGCACTTACACACACTTAATCATACTTACATGCACTTATATGTACTTACACGCACTTACATGCACTCACACATACATACATGCACTTACACATACTTACACATGCTTACACGTACTTACACACACTTACACACACTTACACAAACTAACACATACTTATACGCACTTAAACGCACTTACATGCACTTACGCGCACTTACATACACTTGCACGTACTTACACGCACTTACACGCACTTACACACACTTACACACACTTACACACACTTCCACATACTAATACGCACTTACACGCACTTACACGCAGTGACATACACTTACACGCACTTACATGCACTTACACACACTCACACGCACTTACACATACTTACACATACTCACAAAATTTTACTCACACTTACACGCACTTACGTGCAATTTCATGCACTTACACACACTTACACGTACTTACAAGAACTTACACACACTTACACACACTTACACGTACTTGCACGTACTTACACACACTTACACGCACTTACACGCACTTACATGCACTTGCACATACTTACACCCAGTTATACGCACTTACACGTACTTCCATGCACTTGCACGCACTTGCATGCACATGCACATACTTACACACACTTACATATATTTACACACACTTACACGCACTTACACGCACTTATAAGCACTTACACGTACTTACACGCACTTACACATACTTACACGCACTTACATGCACTTAAACATACTTAAACGTACTTACACATATGTACACGCAGTTACACGTAGTTGCACAGTGTTACACACACTTACACACACTTACATACACTTACATACACTTACACATACTTACACATCCTTACACACAATTACACGCACTCACACGCCCTTACATGCACTAACACGCACTTACACACACTTACACGCACTTATATACCCTTACACGCACTTATACGTACTTACACCCACTTACAGAAATTTACACATACTTACACACACTTACACGTACTTACACGCACATACCTACACTTACACGCGCTTGCACATACTTGCACGTACTTGTACGTACTTACACACACTTACACATACTTACACACACTTACATGTACTTACACGTACTTACATGCACTTAAACCCATTTGCATGCACTTACACACACTTACACAAACGTACACATAGTTACACCCACTTACACAAAAATACACACACTTACACGCACTTACATGCACTTACATGCACTTACTAACACGTACACACACTTACACATACTTACACACATTTACATGCACTTACATGCACTTACACACACTTACACGCACTTGTACACACGTACACATATTTACATGCACTTACACACACTTATATGCACTTACACATACTTACACATACGTTCACACACTTGCATGCACTTGCACATACTTACACACACTCACACGAACTTAAACGTACTTACATGTACTTACACGCACTTACACATACTTACACGCACTTACACATACTTATATGCACTTAGATACACTTACACGTACTTACACGTACTTACACGCACTTGTATGTACTTACACACACTTACACGCACTTACACGCACTTATACAAAATTACACGTATTTAAACACAATTATACATACTTACACACACTTACAAACACTGACACATAGTTACACATACTTACACGCACTTACACACACTTACACGTACTTACATGCACTTGCACGTACTTACATACACTTACACACACTTATATGCACTTACACGTACTTACAAGCACTTACACACACTTACATGCACTTACACGTACTTACAAGCACTTATCTGTATTTACACGCACTAAGACACACTTACACACGTTTACACGTAATTACACACAGTTACACGCACTTACACACACTTATACGCACTTACACGTACTTACATGTGCTTACACGCACTTACATGTACTTACACGTACTTACACATACTTATACGCACTTAAACGTACTTACATGTACTAACACATACTTACACACACTTGCAAGCACTTGCACACACTTACACGCACTTACACGTACTTAGACACACTGACACATACTTGCGTGCACATACACGTACTTGCATATACTTGCACACACTTACACACACTTACATATACTCACACGCATGTATATGCACTTACACGCACTTACACGCACTTACATGCACTTACACACACTTACACATACTTACACATACTTGCACACACTTGCACGCACTTACACGCACTTACACGTACTTACACGCACTTACACACACTTACATGCACTTACATGCACTTACATGCACTTACACGTACTTACACGTACTTATACGTACTTACACGCACTTACACGTACTTACACCCACTTACACACACTTACACGTACTTACATGCACTTACACGCACTTATACGTACTTACACGCACGTACACGCACTTATGCGTACTTGCACATACTTGTACATACTTGCATGCACTTACAAACACTTACACACACAGACATGCACTTACATGCACTTACACGCACTTTCACGTACTTACATGTACTTACACGCACCTATACACACATACACGAACGTATAAACACACACACTTACATGCACTTACATCCACTTACACACACTTACACGTCCATACACTAGCTTACACGCATTTACACGTATCTACATGTAATTACATGCACTTAAACGCATTAACATGTACTTGCACACACTTGCACGCACTTACACACACTTTAACACGCTTACACACACGTATATGCACTTACACATACTTACACGTACTTACACACACGTACATGCACTTACATACACTTACACACACTTACATGCACTTACATGCACTTACACACACTTACACGTACTTACACGCACTTATATGCACTTATACTCACTTACATACACTTACATGCACTTACACGCACTAACAATTACTTACACGCACTTGCATGCATTTACAAGCACTTACACGTACCTACACGCACTTACACATACATACACACACTTACACACACATACACATACTTACACATACTTACACACACTTACATGCAGTTACACACAGTTACACATAGTTACACACACTTACACGCACTTACATGTATTTACACATACTTACACACACTTACACGCACTTACACGCATTTATATGCACTTACACGCACTTACACACACAAACACATACTTACATGCATTTGCACGCACTTACACGTACTTACACGCACTTATATGCACTTACACATACTTACAAGCACTTACACGCACTTACACACAGTAACACGCACTTACACAAACTTACACACAATTATACGCACTTACACGCACCTACCCGTACTTACACACACGTACACACACTTATACATACTTATATGTACTTACATGTACTTACACGTACTTACACAAAGTTGCATGTAGTTACAAGCACTTACATGCACTTACATGCAATTACACGTACTGACACGCACTCACACACACTTACACACACTTATATGCACTTACACACACTTACATGTACTTAGACGCAATTGCATGCACTTACACGCACTTACATGTACTTACACGCACTTACACTTAGTTACACATACTTACACGCACTTATACACCCTTGCACACACTTCCACGCACTTGCATAGACTTGCATGTACTTGCACACACTTACACACACTTACATGTACTTACACACACTTACACGCACTTACACACACTTACATGCACTTACAAGTACTTACACAAACCTTCACACAGTTACACATACTTACACGCACTTACACACACTTATACATACTTACACGCACTTACTCGCACTTACACATTGTTACATGGAGTTACACGCACTTACACGCAGTTATACGCACTTACACACACTTAAACACACTTACACGCACATACACATACTTACACATCCTTACATGCACTTACACGCACGTACACGTACTAATATGCACTTATACGCACTTATACGTACTTACACGCACTTACACACACTTACACACACTTACACGCATTTACACATACTTACACACACTTACACACACTTGTATGTACTTATACATACTAACATGCACTTACATTGACTTAAACATACTTATACGTACTACAACATACTTACACACACTTATACGCACTTACACGCACTTACACGCACTTACATGTACTTGCACGAACTTGTACCTACATGCACGTACAAGTTCGTGCATGTACTTACACGTACTTATACGCACTTACATGCACTTACACACACTTACACGCACTTACACGCACCTACACACAATTACACATACTTACATAAACTTACACGTACTTACACAAACTTAGACACACTTACACGTTGTTATACGTACTTACATGCACTTACATGCACTTATACGTACTTACACACACTTACATGCACTTGCACACACTTACATGCACTGCAATGCACTTACATGCACTTACACACAATTACACGCACCTACACACACTTACACACATTTACATGCACTTACACGCTCTTATACGCACTTACACGTACTTACACGCACTTGCATGCACTTGCACACACTTGCATGCACTTGCACGCACCTACACACACTTACACATACTCACACATACATACATGTACTTACACACACTTACACGTACTTACACGCACTTACACGTACTTATACATACTTACATACACATACACACACTTACACGTACTTGCACACACTTATACACACGTACACGCACATACACATACTTACACGCACTTACACCAACTTACACATACTTATACGCAATTACTCATACTTACATGCACTTATACGTACTTACACGCTCTTACACGCACTTATACACACTTACATGCACTTACACACACTTACACGTCCTTACAAGCACCTACACATACTTACACACACTTATACGCACTTACACACTCTTACACGCACTTACACGTACTAACATGCACGTACACGTACATACACGTACGTATTCGCATTTACACGTACTTACATGCACTTGCACGTAATTACACGTACTTATACATGCTTACATAAAATTACACGTACTTACAGGCACTTACACACACTTACACGCACTTATACACACTTACACATACTTACACGCACTTACACACACTTACACGCACTTACACGCAATTACATGTGCTTACACAAACTTACACATACTTACACGGACTTACACACACACATAATTACAAGCACTTCTACGTACTTACACGTACCAACACATACTTACACACACTTACAAGCACTTACACGCACTTACACGTACTTAAACATACGTATACACACTGACACATACTTACACGCACTTACACATACTTGCACGTACTCGCACTCACTTGCACGCACTTACATGCACTTGTACGCACTTACACACACTTATATGTACTTACATGCACTTACACACACTTACACGCACTTACACATACTTACATGCACTTACACTTACACACACGTCCATGTACTTACACGTACTTACACGTTCGTACGTGCACTTGTCCATACTTGCATGCACTTGCACGCACTTACACGCACTTACACGTGCTTGCACGCACATACACATACTTACACACACTTACACAAACTTACATGTACTTACACGCACTTATACATACTTACACACACTTACACATACTTACACATACTTACACGCACTTATACGCACTTATACACACTTACACGCACTTACACACAATTACATCCACTTACACACACTTACACGCACTTACGCACACTTGCATGTACTTGCACACACTTGCACACACTTGCACATTCTTACACGTACTTACACGCACTTACATGCACTTACACACACTTATACATACTTACTCGACCTTACACGCACTTACACGCATCTACATGTACCTACACACACTTACACGCACTTACATGTACTTATACGCACTTGCATGCACTTACACACACTTGCACGGACTTGCACGCTCTTACATATACTTATAGGTACTAACGTGCACTTACAAGCACTTACATACACTTACATGCACTTATACGCACTTACACGCACTTACACACACTTACACACACTTACACGCACTTACATGTACTTATACGCACTTGCATGCACTTACACACACTTGCACGGACTTGCACGCTCTTACATATACTTATAGGTACTAACGTGCACTTACAAGCACTTACATACACTTACATGCACTTATACGCACTTACACGCACTTACACACACTTACACACACTTACATGAACTTACTTGCACTTACACACAGTTACACCCACTTACACGCACTTACACGCACTCCTACTCACTTGCACATACTTACATGCACTTACACGCACTGACACGTACTTACATGCACTTAAAAGCACTTACACGCACTTACACACAGTTACACCCACTTACACGCACTTACACGCACTCCTACTCACTTGCACATACTTACATGCACTTACACGCACTGACACGTACTTACATGCACTTAAAAGCACTTACATGCACTTAAAAGCACTTACACGCACTTACACATACTTACACTCGCGTACACGCATTTACACATACTTATACGTACATACAAATACTTACACGCAGTTACACGCGGTTAAACACACTTACACGCACTTACACACACTTACACGTACTTACACGCCCTTATACGCACTTATACGCACCTGTAAGTACTTACACACACTTACACACACTTACACGTACTTACATGCACTTATACACACTTACTCGTACTTACATCCACTTACACACACTTACAAGAACTCACACACACTTACACGCAGTTACAAGCACTTACACACACTTACACGCACTTACACGCGCTTACACGTACTTACACACACTTACATGCACTTACACGCACTTATACACACTTGCATGCACCTACACGCACTTACACGCTCTTACACGCACATACACATACTTGCACGCACTTGCACACACTTGCATACACGTACACGTACTTACACGTACTTACAGGCACTTATGCGCAATTACACATACTTACGAGTACTTACTCGTACTTTCACACACTTATATGCACTTACATGCACTTACACACATTTACAGGTACTTACACGCACTTACACGCACTGACATGTACTTGTACGCACTTGCAAGCACTTACATGCACTTACACACACTTACACACACTAACATATACTTACATGTACTTCCATGTACTTACACGCACTCACACACAATTATACATACCTACATGCACTTACACACACTCACACATACTTCCACAAACTTACACATAATTACACACGATTACACGCACGTAAACATATGAATATGCACTTACACGCAGTTACACACACTTACACATACTTTTACACACTTACACACACTTACACACACTTACACGTACTTACACGTACTTACATGCACTTACACGCACTTACACACCCTTACATGCATTTATACACACTTACACACACTTATAAGCACTTACACACACTTATACCCACTTACATGCACTTACACGCACTTACACGTACTTACGCACACTTACACGCACTTACACGCACTTACACACTTACATGCACTTACACGCATGTACATGCACTTACATGCAGTTACACGCACATACATGCATTTACACGTACTTACACACACTTGCACGCACTTGCACGCACTTACACACGCTGACACACACTTACACGCACTTACACTCACTTACATGCACCTACATACACTTACACGAACTTACACATACTTACACACACTTATACACACTTACATAAACTTAGATGCACTTACACGCACTTACACGCACTTACACGTACTTGCATATACTTGCACTTACTTGCATGACTTACACATGCTTACACGTACTTATACACACTTACACGCACTTACACGCACTTACACACACTTACATGCACTTACACATACTTATACGCCCTTATGCGTACTTACATGTACTTACACGCACTTACACGTACTTACACGCAATTACACGTACATACACGTACTTACACGCACTTGCACACACTTACATGCAGTTAAACACACATACACATACTTACACATACTTACACGCACTTACATGCACTTACACACTCTTACACACAGTTACACACGGTTACATGCACTTACACACTTACACGTACTTACATGCACATACATGCACTTACACGTACTTACACACACTTACATGCACTTACACGTACTCACACATACTCATACGTACTTATACACACTTATACAAACTTCCACGCACTTACACACACTTTCATGCACTTGCATGCACTTACACAGTTTTACATAGACTTACATACACTTACACACACTTACACGCACGTACAAATACTCTCACACACTTATACACACTTATACATACTTAAACGCACTTACACGCACTGACACGCAGTTACACATAGTTACATGCAGTTACATGCAGTTACACGCACTTAAATGCACTTACATGCACTTACATGGACTTACACGTCCTTACAGGCACTTAGACGCACTTACACGTACTATCACGCACTTACATGCACTTATATGTACTTACACGCATTTACATGTACTTACACACACTTACACGCACTTACACGTACTTACATGCACTTACACGTACTTACACATGCTAACACATACTTAAACATACTTACACGCACTTACACATACGTACACACACTTACATACACATACACGCACTTACAGACACTTTCACAGACTTACACATACTTACATGCACTTACACACACTTGCACGAACGTATACACACTTACACGTACTTACACGCACTTACGCGCACTTACACGCAGTTATACGCAGGTACACGTACTTACATGCACATACATGCACTTACACGCATTGACACGCACTTACACACACTTACACCCACTTTCACACATTTACTCATACTTACATGCACTTACACACACTTACACATACTTACACACACTTACACGCACTTACACGTACTTAAATGCACTTACACGCACTTGCACGTACTTACACCCACTTATACACACTTACACATACTTCAGCGTACTTACACGCACTTGCATGCACTTGCACATACTTACACACACTTGCATATACTTACACACACACTTACACGCACTTACACGTACTTACATGTACTTACAAGCACTTACACACACTTACACGCACTTACACATACGTACACGCACTTGCATGCACCTACACATACTTACACATACTTACAGATACTTACAGGCAGTTACACGTAGTTTTACGTAGTTACATGCACTTACACACACTAACACACATTCACACACACTTAAATGCACTTACACGTCCTTATATGCAATTACACACACTTGGACACACTAAAACACACTTACACACACTTATACATACATACACATACTTACAAACCCTTACACGCACTTATACACACTTATTCGCACTTATATGTACTTACACCCACTTACACACACTTAGACATACTTACACACACGTACACATGCTTACACACACTCACATACACTTACACGTGCTTGCACGTACTTGCACGCACTTGTACATACTTACACGTACGTACACATACTTACACGCACTTAAATACCAATACACGTACTTACATGCACTTACACACACCTACAAGCACTTACACACACTTACACGTACTAACATACACTTACATGCACTTTCACACACTTACACGCACTTATACACACTTACACGTACTGACATACACTTACATGCACTTTCACGCACTTACACGCACTTACATGTACTTACATGCACTTATACACACTAACACACACTTACACAAACGTACACGCATTTACATGCACGTACATACACTTCTACACACTTACACATACTTACACGTACTTACACGCACTTCCATCCACTTGCACACACTTGCATGCACTTGCATGTTCTTACACACACTTACATGCACGTACTCATACTTACACGCACTTACATGTACTTAGACATACTTACACGCACTTACACGTACTTATACGTACTTACATACACTTACATGCACTTATACGTACTTACATGCACTTATATGCATTTACACACACTTACACACAGTTACACGCACATACACAAACTTCCACGTACTTACACGCAATTACACATACTTACACCCACTTACACACACTTATACGTACTTACACGCACTTACACGCACTTAGACACACTTACACGCACTTACACGCACTCACACGTATTTACTGTCAGAAGAATGCAGACACGAGAACAGCGGCAGCAGAAGCAAGCAAAAGCATCGGGACATGCAACCGTACGTCAGCAGAATGACGTAGGCGAGAACAGTCCGGGGAGTTAGTCGAGGGAGCTGATAGAGGCAGATACGCGAGGCAGCCGAGGTAGACAGGTTGATGTGAGAGATGGTTAGCGGAGTATGAGAGCTGAGCGAAGGACCGAGAGTGATGGAGCGAAGCATTGAGAGGAGTTTGGCGAAGACGGGAAATGCGAGGAGCGAGCAGAGCGAAGACACAGCGGCGAAGCCGCGGAACCAAAAGGGAACAGGATGAGCAGAACTGTTCTGGTTGAAAGTATGAGGGAATGAACATCCTCAATATATACAACAGAACAGCACAGAAAGCAACGACTTCTTCTGCGCTAGCTGGACGCGCTTGCGGTGATTTCCGCTTATTAGGGGATTCCTTGGTAGGAAGTCCGTTGGTCAGTTAATGACCGTAAAACGGCTAGTGAGCGTGATGACCGAGGTGGTTCTGGCCGGAGCTGAACCGTTATTGAGATTTTATTTTGGGGTGACTTGTGCTCTGTCAGATTCATGTTCCAAAACCCCCTGTGAATCTGAGAGGTCACGAGTAGGTTCGTTCCAGTGTGATGGAGCAACCTAAACCCCGAGAAGAGAGAAAGTGAAACCACATGTCTCCGAGGTCTTCTGGCTGTGCATCAATGAGAGCATGGTAGGTCCTGTGCATGATTGTTTTCAGTTCCTGGCGTACTTACTGATTTACTTCAGCATACAATTCAGACTGTTGGTCTGGTGGCCCAAGGTAGAGTCGGTCTCCAAACAGACCATCTGTTACGCCGTAGTGCAGCAAGAGGACTGGATAGAGGGACCTGTACACCTGCTCGGTCCATTCTTGCGTTTGTCTCCATCCTTCATGACTGCCGAAGGAGGGCAAAGGGTCAATTGTCCCTACCAGTGTAGGTACGGTTGTCGCATTGGTGCAGACGCCTTTGAGCCAGTGCCGCCACCACCCCTGCTGAAGAATTCTGTTCCAAAAAAGTGGGGTAGTATGAGCCGTTCGAAAGTGATGATGGTTGGAGGGATGCACAAGTTGTCGAAGTTGAGCACAAACTGCCTCAAAAGGTGATCTGCTGGATATTCACAGCGTAATAATCCGAGGACAGGCTGTGTCTATCAATGTCGTACTAAATGAACCCTCAAAGAAGGTTGACGAATGCATGTTCGCGAACTGACCATCCGACATATCGGAGTAGGACAAAGGCTGACCATGTATGCACGTTGGAACCATCTTTGGCCAGTATGACAATGGGGGGCGATTGGGGAGGACATGGAGCAGCCATGGTGGTGATGAGAGATGTCGAGGTGAGGCAGCTTTGTGTCCCGAGTAGGTGCTGAAGGCTGATGATGGAAGAGGAACGCAGGATGAGAGAGGGGGTGCCGGGACGGAGTTACATGAGGATGATGCGAACTGCGAAGAGTGGTTGATGATGGAGTGGGCGCATGGACAAACCATGTGCGCTGAAGGATGTTTCGGCGTGGGCGCAGGCCGTCGCGGAAAAGGCAATGCGACCGGACGGGTCCGTGTGCCGAGCAGAGTGAAAGCGGATGACAGCGGAGAAGCGATGGATGATGGAGTGGGCGCAGGGGCGAACCGCGTGCGCGATTGATGTTTTCGGCGTGGGCGCAGGTCGTCGCGGAACAGGCGATGCGACCGGGCGGATCCGTGTGCGGAGCAGAGCGCAAGAGGATGACGGCGGAGGAACGATGGATGGCGGAGTGGGCGCACGGGCAAGCCGCGTGCGCTGAAGGAAGTTTCAGCGTGGGCGCAGGTCGTTGCGGAAGAAGGCAAGCGACCGGGCGGATCCTTGTGCCGAGCTGAAAACGATGTGAAAGCGGAGGAGACGATTGATTGATGAGTGGGCGCAGGGGCGGAACCATGGGCGCTGAGGGAAGTTTTCGGCGTGGGCGTAGGTCGTCGCGGAAAAGGTGATGCGACCGGGGGGATCATTGTGCCGAGCTGAAAGCAATTAAGGAGACGGAGGAAGCGATTGATTGATGAGTGGGCGCAGGGGCGGAACCACGTGCGCGATGAAGTGATGCTGATGCGGATGATGAATGGAAGGCGGCGCGAATGATGCTGATGATGGAGAGGCAGAGATGAGGCAGGAATGGGCGGCTGATGAAGTTGAGGAGACTGGAGCGGGGAAAAGGAGGAGGGCTGAAGGAGGCAAGTGAAGAAGAAGACCGAAGGCTGATGATGATGGAGAAGACGGGAGACAGAGAGCGACGCGAGCGGAGAGAGTAGAGATGAGACGCGATGCGGCAGGTGGAGCGACAAAACCACTTCTTCTTGCATTCAGGAGGGTGACGGCTTGTTCCCCAGTTGGCCCGGAAATGGGAGCAGGAAGACTGGTGGTGTCCGATATCCTGACAGCAGCAGTTTTGGCTGCAGCTGCTGACGAGGCAAGGAGGCGATGTGAGAAGGCGGCTCAAGATGATGGGCGCGGGCGGACTGAGGATAACAGCGAGGAAGGAGCAGATGAGGCTGATGAGGCAGGATGAAAGGGAGGAGATGCCAGCGGAGGCAGATGCGATGAGGTGGCAGCAAATGGGAGGCGGCAGGAAGCTTCTTGGTAGTTGACGGCAGGTGGCGGCTTGAGAGTCGCTTTGCGGCTGATGTGGGCGACACGTCACCGGTTGATAGCCACGGGCGCGGAAATGGACGCAGGGCCTTCTTGGGACGACGAGACGTTTTTCTTCAGCGTGGAGAACTCATCAGGCTGAGCTTCTGATATCAGACGCGGACGAAGCGGAGCGGCGCGGGGTGACGGTAGCGGCGACAGAGGAATATGAGTAGAAGCGATGGAGTGGGGATGGCGGCAGAGCGATGACGCGGTCACGAGACTCCAGGCAATGATGCCTGTAGCTCTGATACCATGTCAGAAGAATGCAGACACGAGAACAGCGGCAGCAGAAGCAATTAGAAGCATCGGGACATGCAACCGTACGTCACCAGAATGCATAGGCAAGAGCGGTCCGGGGAGTTAGTCGAGGGAGCTGATAGAGGCAGAGACGCGAGGCAGCCAAGGTAGACAGGTTGATGTGAGAGATGGTTAGCGGAGTATGACAGTTGAGCGAAGGAGCAAGAGTGACGGAGCGAAGCGTTGAGAGGAGTTTGGCGAAGACGGGAAATGCGAGGGGCGAGCAGAGCGAAGACACGGCGACGAAGCCGCGGAACCAGAAGGGAACAGGATGAGAAGAACTGTTCTGGTTGAAAGTATGAGGGAATGAACATCCTGGATACATACAACAGAACAGCAAAGAAAGCAACGGCTTCTTCTGCGCTAGCCGGACGCGCTTCCGGTGATTTCTGCTTATTAGGGGATTCCTCGGTAGGAAGTCCGTTGGTCAGTTAATGACCGTAAAACGGCTAGTGAGCGTGATGACCGAGGTGGTTCTGGCCGGAGCGGAACCATTATTGATATTTTATTCTGGGGTGACTTGTGCTCTGTCAGATTCATGTTCCAACACTTACAAGTACTTATCTGCATTTACACACACTTACACGCACTTACACACACTTATACGCACTTACACGGACTTACATGTGCTTACACATACTTACACGCACTTATACGTACTTACACATACTAACGCATACTTACACACACTTACAAGCACTTACACACACTTACACACACTTACACGTACTTACACACACTGACACGCACTTACACATACTTGCACACACTTACACCTACTTACACGCACGTACACACACTTATATGTACTTACACGCACTTACACGCACTTACACACACTTACACGCACTCACATACACTTGCACTTACTTATACGCACTTACACGTACTTACACTCACTTACACTCATTGACAAGCACTTACGTGCACTTGTATGTGCTTGCACGCACTTGCACACATTTCCACGCACTCATACGCACTTACACGCAGTTATATGCACTTACACGCAATTACACGCACTTACAAGCACTTATACACACTTATACACACTTACACATACTTAAATGTACGTACACATACTTACACGTAGTTACACGCAGTTATACAGACTTACACATACTTACACACACTTACGTATACTTGCACATACTTGTATACACTTGCACCCACTTACACACACTTACACGTACTTACACGTACTTACACGCACTTACATGCGCTTACACGCACTTACACATACTTACACGCACTTATACGTACTTGCATGCACTTGCACACACTTGCACCCACTTGCACGCACTTACACATACTTACACGCACTTACTCGCACTTACATGCACTTTCACGCACGTACATGCACTTAAAGTACTTACACATACTTACACATACTCATACGCACTTACACATACTTACACGTACTTACACGCACGTACACGCACTTACATGCACTTACACACACTTACAAGCACTTACACACACGTACAAGCACTTACGCGCACTTACACGCACTTACACGTAGTTACACTTACTTACACCTACTTACACGCACTCATACGCACGTACACGCACCTACACGTACTTACACACACTTGCACACACTTACACACACATATACGTACTTACACACGCTGACATATACTTACACGCAGTTACACACAGTTACAGGCACTTATACGTACTTACATGCACTTACACGCACTAACACGCACTTGCACACGCGTACACACTTACACGCATTTACACGTACTTACACGTACTTGCACAGACTTACATGCACTTACATGCACTTACACGTACATACACGTACTTACACTCACTTACACATACTTACACGCACTTATACACAATTGCACACACTTCCACGCACTTGCACACACTTGCATGCACTTGTACATACTTACATACACTTACATGTACTTATACACACTTACACATACTTATACGCACTTACATGCACTTACAAGCACTTACACACACCTACAAACACTTACACATACTTACACGCACTTACACGCACTTATACATACTTATACGCACTTACACACACTTACACACAGTTACACATAGTTACACACAGTTAAACACAGTCATACGCACTTACACACACTTAAATGCCCTTACACACACTTACACGTACTTACACATCCTTAGAGGTATTTACACAAACGTACACGCCCTTATACATACGTACATGCACTTACACATACTTACACGCACATACACACAAAAACACACACTTACACGCACTTACACGTGCTTATACACACTTACACACACTTACACGTACTTACACATACTTACATGCACTTACATGGACTTATACATACTTGCAGGCACTACCACATACCTACACACGCTTATACGTACTTACACACACTTATACATACTTACACGTACTTACATGCACTTGCACGTACTTACACACACTTACACATACTTACACGCACTTTCATCCACTTACACCCAATTACACGTAATTACACGTACCTACACGCACTTACACGTAGCTACACGCACTTACATGCACTTACATGCACTAACACACACGTATACACGCTTACACTCACTTGCACATACTTACACGCACTACAATGCACTTACATACACTTACACACACTTACACGTACTTACAAACACTTGCACACATTTACATGCACTTATATATTCGTATACGAACTTACACATACTTACATGCACTTACACACACTTGCATGCACTTGCACGCACTTGCATGTATTTGCACGCACTTGCACGCACTTACACACACTTACGCATACTCACACATACTTACAGGTAATTACACACAGTTACACGTACTTACACATACTTATATATACTTATACACACTTACATACACATACACACACTTACACGTACTTACACACACTTATACGCACTTACACGCACTTACACGCACTTACATGTACTTATAAACCCTTACACACACTAACACGCACTTACACGTACTCACACACACGTATTCGCATTTATACACACTTACACAAACTTACACGCACTTACACGTACATATACATACTTACACGTAATTACACGTACTTATACGCACTTATACACACTTACACATACTTACACGTACTTATACGCACTTACACGCATATACACATACTTACACGGACTTACACACATAGACACGTAATTACACGTACTTCTCATACTTACACACACCAACACATACTTACACACACTTATAGGCACATACACACACTTACGCGCACTTACACGTACTTACGCACACTGACACATACTTAGACGCACTTACACATTCTTGCACGTACTTGAACCCACTTGCATGCACTTACGTGCACTTACACCCACTTACACGCACTTACATGCACTTATACGGACTAACATGTACTTACACGTACTTACATGCCCTTACACCCACTTACACACACTTACACGTACTTGCACGCACTTGCACACAGTTACACGCAGTTACACGTACTTATACGTACTTATACGCACATACGTGCACTTGTACGTACTTGCATGCACTTGCACGCACTTACACGCACTTACACGTGCTTGCAAGAACTTACACGTACTTACACATACTTACATGAACTTACACGTACGTACACGCACTTATACATGCTTACGTGCACTTACAGATACTTACACATACTTACACGCACTTACACAAACTTATATGCACTTACACACACTTACACGCATTTACACATACTTACACACACATACATGCACTTACGCACACTTGCATGTACTTACACGCACTTGCACAAACTTGCACGCACTTACACATACTTACACGCACTTACATGCAATTACACACACTTACACGTAATTACACGCACTTACATGCATTTACACGCACCTACACGCACTTACATGTACTTATACGCACTTGCATGCACATACACATACTTGCATGCACTTGCACGCACTTACATATACTTACACATACTTACTCACACTTACACGTACTTACATATATGTACACGCACTTATACAAACTTACACGCACTTATATGCACTTACACACATTTGTACGCACTTACACACACTTATACGCACTCATACTCACTTACACACACTTATATATACTTACACGTACTTACATGTACTTACACACACTTACACGTACTTAGAATCACTTACACGCACGTACACATACTTACACCCACTTACATGCACTTACACATACTTATACGTACTTACAGGCACTTACACACAGTTACACCCAGTTACACGCACTTACACGTACTTACACGCCCTTATATGCACGTACATGCACTTGCACGCACTTACACACACTAACACACATTTACACACACTTCCATGCACTTAGACGCACTTACACGCACTTACATGCACTTACACGCACTTACACGCACTTACACGTACTTACACGTACTTACACGTACTTACACGTACTTACACGTACTTACACGTACTTACACGTACTTACACGTACTTACACGTACTTACACGTACTTACACGTACTTACACGTACTTACACGTACTTACACGTACTTACACGTACTTACACGTACTTACACGTACTTACACGTACTTACACGTACTTACACGTACTTACACGTACTTACACGTACTTACACGTACTTACACGTACTTACACGTACTTACACGTACTTACACGTACTTACACGTACTTACACGTACTTACACGTACTTACACGTACTTACACGTACTTACACGTACTTACACGTACTTACACGTACTTACACGTACTTACACGTACTTACACGTACTTACACGTACTTACACGTACTTACACGTACTTACACGTACTTACACGTACTTACACGTACTTACACGTACTTACACGTACTTACACGTACTTACACGTACTTACACGTACTTACACGTACTTACACGTACTTACACGTACTTACACGTACTTACACGTACTTACACGTACTTACACGTACTTACACGTACTTACACGTACTTACACGTACTTACACGTACTTACACGTACTTACACGTACTTACACGTACTTACACGTACTTACACGTACTTACACGTACTTACACGTACTTACACGTACTTACACGTACTTACACGTACTTACACGTACTTACACGTACTTACACGTACTTACACGTACTTACACGTACTTACACGTACTTACACGTACTTACACGTACTTACACGTACTTACACGTACTTACACGTACTTACACGTACTTACACGTACTTACACGTACTTACACGTACTTACACGTACTTACACGTACTTACACGTACTTACACGTACTTACACGTACTTACACGTACTTACACGTACTTACACGTACTTACACGTACTTACACGTACTTACACGTACTTACACGTACTTACACGTACTTACACGTACTTACACGTACTTACACGTACTTACACGTACTTACACGTACTTACACGTACTTACACGTACTTACACGTACTTACACGTACTTACACGTACTTACACGTACTTACACGTACTTACACGTACTTACACGTACTTACACGTACTTACACGTACTTACACGTACTTACACGTACTTACACGTACTTACACGTACTTACACGTACTTACACGTACTTACACGTACTTACACGTACTTACACGTACTTACACGTACTTACACGTACTTACACGTACTTACACGTACTTACACGTACTTACACGTACTTACACGTACTTACACGTACTTACACGTACTTACACGTACTTACACGTACTTACACGTACTTACACGTACTTACACGTACTTACACGTACTTACACGTACTTACACGTACTTACACGTACTTACACGTACTTACACGTACTTACACGTACTTACACGTACTTACACGTACTTACACGTACTTACACGTACTTACACGTACTTACACGTACTTACACGTACTTACACGTACTTACACGTACTTACACGTACTTACACGTACTTACACGTACTTACACGTACTTACACGTACTTACACGTACTTACACGTACTTACACGTACTTACACGTACTTACACGTACTTACACGTACTTACACGTACTTACACGTACTTACACGTACTTACACGTACTTACACGTACTTACACGTACTTACACGTACTTACACGTACTTACACGTACTTACACGTACTTACACGTACTTACACGTACTTACACGTACTTACACGTACTTACACGTACTTACACGTACTTACACGTACTTACACGTACTTACACGTACTTACACGTACTTACACGTACTTACACGTACTTACACGTACTTACACGTACTTACACGTACTTACACGTACTTACACGTACTTACACGTACTTACACGTACTTACACGTACTTACACGTACTTACACGTACTTACACGTACTTACACGTACTTACACGTACTTACACGTACTTACACGTACTTACACGTACTTACACGTACTTACACGTACTTACACGTACTTACACACACTTACACACACTTATACGCACTTACACGCACTTACACGCACTTACAAGCACTTCCACACACACATACACACTTACACATACTTATACACACTTACACGCACTTACACATACTCCCATCCACTTACATACACTTATATGTAGTTACACGCACTTACATGTACTTACACGCAATGAAACGTACTTACACACACTTACATGCACTTACACGCACTTATACGCACTTACACGCACTAACACGCACCTACATGCACTTATACGTACTTACACGCAGTTATACGCACTTACATGCACTTACACACATTTACACACACTTACACGTACTTACACGTGCTTACACACACTTATACGCACTTATTTGTACTTACACGTACTAAGATGCACATACATGCACTTATACGTACTTACACACACTACCACATACTTACACAGACTTACATGCACTTACGCGCACTTACACATACTTACACGTACTAACATATACTTACACGCACTTACACGCACTTACATGTACTTACACGCACTTACACACGCTTACACGCACTTGCACGCACTGACACATACTTACACATACTTACACATACTTACACGCACTAACATGCACTTATACACACTTTTACACATATATGCGCACTTAAACGCACTTACACGCACTTACCCACACCTACACACACTTACACGCACTTACACGTACTTACATGTACTTACAGGTACGTGCACGCACTTGCATACACCTGCACGCACGTACATATACTTTCATGCTCTTACACGATCTTACACATAGTTACACCCACTTACATTCACTTACACGTACTCACACACACTTACATGCACTTAGACACACTTACACTTCCTTACATGCAGTTTCACATAGTTATACACACTTACATGCACTAACATGCACTTACACGCACTGATATGTACTTATACGAAGTTACACACACTAAGACGCACCTACCCGCACTTATACGATCTTACACGCACTTACATGCACTTATACGGACTAACATGTACTTACACGTACTTACATGCACTTACACGTACTTACATGCACTTACACGTACTTACATGCACTTACACGTACTTACATGCACTTACACGTACTTACATGCACTTACACGTACTTACATGCACTTACACGTACTTACATGCACTTACACGTACTTACATGCACTTACACGTACTTACATGCACTTACACGTACTTACATGCACTTACACGTACTTACATGCACTTACACGTACTTACATGCACTTACACGTACTTACATGCACTTACACGTACTTACATGCACTTACACGTACTTACATGCACTTACACGTACTTACATGCACTTACACGTACTTACATGCACTTACACGTACTTACATGCACTTACACGTACTTACATGCACTTACACGTACTTACATGCACTTACACGTACTTACATGCACTTACACGTACTTACATGCACTTACACGTACTTACATGCACTTACACGTACTTACATGCACTTACACGTACTTACATGCACTTACACGTACTTACATGCACTTACACGTACTTACATGCACTTACACGTACTTACATGCACTTACACGTACTTACATGCACTTACACGTACTTACATGCACTTACACGTACTTACATGCACTTACACGTACTTACATGCACTTACACGTACTTACATGCACTTACACGTACTTACATGCACTTACACGTACTTACATGCACTTACACGTACTTACATGCACTTACACGTACTTACATGCACTTACACGTACTTACATGCACTTACACGTACTTACATGCACTTACACGTACTTACATGCACTTACACGTACTTACATGCACTTACACGTACTTACATGCACTTACACGTACTTACATGCACTTACACGTACTTACATGCACTTACACGTACTTACATGCACTTACACGTACTTACATGCACTTACACGTACTTACATGCACTTACACGTACTTACATGCACTTACACGTACTTACATGCACTTACACGTACTTACATGCACTTACACGTACTTACATGCACTTACACGTACTTACATGCACTTACACGTACTTACATGCACTTACACGTACTTACATGCACTTACACGTACTTACATGCACTTACACGTACTTACATGCACTTACACGTACTTACATGCACTTACACGTACTTACATGCACTTACACGTACTTACATGCACTTACACGTACTTACATGCACTTACACGTACTTACATGCACTTACACGTACTTACATGCACTTACACGTACTTACATGCACTTACACGTACTTACATGCACTTACACGTACTTACATGCACTTACACGTACTTACATGCACTTACACGTACTTACATGCACTTACACGTACTTACATGCACTTACACGTACTTACATGCACTTACACGTACTTACATGCACTTACACGTACTTACATGCACTTACACGTACTTACATGCACTTACACGTACTTACATGCACTTACACGTACTTACATGCACTTACACGTACTTACATGCACTTACACGTACTTACATGCACTTACACGTACTTACATGCACTTACACGTACTTACATGCACTTACACGTACTTACATGCACTTACACGTACTTACATGCACTTACACGTACTTACATGCACTTACACGTACTTACATGCACTTACACGTACTTACATGCACTTACACGTACTTACATGCACTTACACGTACTTACATGCACTTACACGTACTTACATGCACTTACACGTACTTACATGCACTTACACGTACTTACATGCACTTACACGTACTTACATGCACTTACACGTACTTACATGCACTTACACGTACTTACATGCACTTACACGTACTTACATGCACTTACACGTACTTACATGCACTTACACGTACTTACATGCACTTACACGTACTTACATGCACTTACACGTACTTACATGCACTTACACGTACTTACATGCACTTACACGTACTTACATGCACTTACACGTACTTACATGCACTTACACGTACTTACATGCACTTACACGTACTTACATGCACTTACACGTACTTACATGCACTTACACGTACTTACATGCACTTACACGTACTTACATGCACTTACACGTACTTACATGCACTTACACGTACTTACATGCACTTACACGTACTTACATGCACTTACACGTACTTACATGCACTTACACGTACTTACATGCACTTACACGTACTTACATGCACTTACACGTACTTACATGCACTTACACGTACTTACATGCACTTACACGTACTTACATGCACTTACACGTACTTACATGCACTTACACGTACTTACATGCACTTACACGTACTTACATGCACTTACACGTACTTACATGCACTTACACGTACTTACATGCACTTACACGTACTTACATGCACTTACACGTACTTACATGCACTTACACGTACTTACATGCACTTACACGTACTTACATGTACTTACACACACTTACACGTACTTAGAATCACTTACACGCACGTACACATACTTACACCCACTTACATGCACTTACACATACTTATACGTACTTACAGGCACTTACACACAGTTACACCCAGTTACACGCACTTACACGTACTTACACGCCCTTATATGCACGTATATGCACTTGCACGCACTTACACACACTAACACACATTTACACACACTTACATGCACTTAGACGCACTTACACGCACTTACATGCACTTACACACACTTATAAGCTTTTACACGCACTTACACACAGTTACAAGCACTTACACATACTTCCACATACTTACACGCACTTATACACACTTACACACACTTACACGTACTTACTCACACTTTCACGCACTTATACACACTTACACGTACTTACACACACTTACAGGTACTTACACGCACTCACACCTACTTACATGCACTTGTACGCACGTGCACGCACTTACACACACTTACACACACTTACACACACACTTACACATACTTACACGCACTTACACGTATTTACACGCACTTACACGCACTGATATGCACCTACATGTACGTACACACCCTTACACGCACTTCCACGCACTTACACGTAGTTACACAGACTTACACGCATGTACACGCACGTACACGCATGTATGCACACTTAACGCAGTTACACACACTTACACATACTTACACGCACTTACACGTACTTACACACACTTACACGTACTCACACGAACTTACATAAACTTACACGCACTTACACACACTTACATGCATTTACACACACTTACACGTACTTACAAGCACTTACACACACTCACACGCACTTACATGCACTTACACGCACTTACATGCACTTACACGTACTTACATGGACTTACACGCACTTCCACACACTTACGTGTACTTAGACGTACATACACGTACGTACACGCACTTAGACGTGCTTACATGTACTTACATGTACTTACATGCACTTACACATACTTGCACGCAGTTGTACGTACTTATACACGCTGACACGCACTTACATGCACTTACATGCACTTACATGCACTTACACGTACTTACATGGACTTACACGCACTTCCACACACTTACGTGTACTTAGACATACATACACGTACGTACACGCACTTAGACGTGCTTACATGTACTTACATGTACTTACATGCACTTACACATACTTGCACGCAGTTGTACGTACTTATACACGCTGACACGCACTTACACACACTTACACACACTCACACGCACTTACACGCACTTACATGCACTTACACGTACTTACATGGACTTACACGCACTTCCACACACTTACGTGTACTTAGACATACATACACGTACGTACACGCACTTAGACGTGCTTACATGTACTTACATGTACTTACATGCACTTACACATACTTGCACGCAGTTGTACGTACTTATACACGCTGACACGCACTTACACACACTTACACACACTTACATGTACCTACAAACACTTACGCACACTTACACGTACTTAGACGCACTTACATGTACTCATACACAATTACACACACTTACAGGCACTTACACGTACTTACGCGTACTTGCATGCACTTGCACATACTTACACGCACTTACACACACTTACACGTACATACACACACTTACACACACTTATACGCACTTACACGCACTTACACACACTTACACACAATTAGACGCACTTACACGTACTTGCACGCACTTATACGTACTTACATGTACTTAAACGCACTTACACGTACTTACATGCAATTACACGTACTTACACGTACTTACACGTACTTACACGTACTTACACACACTTACACGTACTTGCACGCACTTATACGTACTTACATGTACTTAAACGCACTTACACGTACTTACATGCAATTACACGTACTTACACGTACTTACACGTACTTACACGTACTTACACACACTTGCACACAGTTATACTCACTTACACATACATAGACGTACTTACACGGACGTACACGCACTTACATGCACTTACACACAGTTACACGCAGTTACACGCACTTACACACACTTACACGCACTTACATGCACTTACATGCACTTACACGTACTTAAACACACTTACATGCACTTACACGCACTTATACATACTTCCACGTACTTTCATACACTTGCATGCACTTGCACGCACTTACATATACGTACACACATTAGCACACACGTACACGTACTTACACGCACTTACAAGCACTTCCACACACACATACACACTTACACATACTTATACACACTTACACGCACTTACACATACTCCCATCCACTTACATACACTTATATGTAGTTACACGCACTTACATGTACTTACACGCCATGAAACGTACTTACACACACTTACATGCACTTACGCGCACTTACACATACTTACACGTACTAACATATACTTACACGCACTTACACGCACTTACATGCACTTACATGCACTTACACGTACTTACATGGACTTACACGCACTTACACACACTTACGTGTACTTAGACATACATACCCGTACGTACACGCACTTAGACGTGCTTACATGTACTTACATGTACTTACATGCACTTACACATACTTACACGCAGTTGTACGTACTTATACACGCTGACACGCACTTACACACACTTACACACACTTACATCCACTTACACGTACTTATACGTACTTACATGTACTTACACGCACTTACACACGCTTACACGCACTTGCACGCACTGACACATACTTACACATACTTACACATACTTACACGCACTTACACGCACTTACATGCACTTACATGCACTTACACGTACTTACATGGACTTACACGCACTTACACACACTTACGTGTACTTAGACATACATACCCGTACGTACACGCACTTAGACGTGCTTACATGTACTTACATGTACTTACATGCACTTACACATACTTACACGCAGTTGTACGTACTTATACACGCTGACACGCACTTACACACACTTACACACACTTACATCCACTTACACGTACTTATACGTACTTACATGTACTTACACGCACTTACACACGCTTACACGCACTTGCACGCACTGACACATACTTACACATACTTACACATACTTACACGCACTTACACGCACTTACATGCACTTACATGCACTTACACGTACTTACATGGACTTACACGCACTTACACACACTTACGTGTACTTAGACATACATACCCGTACGTACACGCACTTAGACGTGCTTACATGTACTTACATGTACTTACATGCACTTACACATACTTACACGCAGTTGTACGTACTTATACACGCTGACACGCACTTACACACACTTACACACACTTACATCCACTTACACGTACTTATACGTACTTACATGTACTTACACGCACTTACACACGCTTACACGCACTTGCACGCACTGACACATACTTACACATACTTACACATACTTACACGCACTTACACGCACTTACATGCACTTACATGCACTTACACGTACTTACATGGACTTACACGCACTTACACACACTTACGTGTACTTAGACATACATACCCGTACGTACACGCACTTAGACGTGCTTACATGTACTTACATGTACTTACATGCACTTACACATACTTACACGCAGTTGTACGTACTTATACACGCTGACACGCACTTACACACACTTACACACACTTACATCCACTTACACGTACTTATACGTACTTACATGTACTTACACGCACTTACACACGCTTACACGCACTTGCACGCACTGACACATACTTACACATACTTACACATACTTACACGCACTTACACGCACTTACATGCACTTACATGCACTTACACGTACTTACATGGACTTACACGCACTTACACACACTTACGTGTACTTAGACATACATACCCGTACGTACACGCACTTAGACGTGCTTACATGTACTTACATGTACTTACATGCACTTACACATACTTACACGCAGTTGTACGTACTTATACACGCTGACACGCACTTACACACACTTACACACACTTACATCCACTTACACGTACTTATACGTACTTACATGTACTTACACGCACTTACACACGCTTACACGCACTTGCACGCACTGACACATACTTACACATACTTACACATACTTACACGCACTTACACGCACTTACATGCACTTACATGCACTTACACGTACTTACATGGACTTACACGCACTTACACACACTTACGTGTACTTAGACATACATACCCGTACGTACACGCACTTAGACGTGCTTACATGTACTTACATGTACTTACATGCACTTACACATACTTACACGCAGTTGTACGTACTTATACACGCTGACACGCACTTACACACACTTACACACACTTACATCCACTTACACGTACTTATACGTACTTACATGTACTTACACGCACTTACACACGCTTACACGCACTTGCACGCACTGACACATACTTACACATACTTACACATACTTACACGCACTTACACGCACTTACATGCACTTACATGCACTTACACGTACTTACATGGACTTACACGCACTTACACACACTTACGTGTACTTAGACATACATACCCGTACGTACACGCACTTAGACGTGCTTACATGTACTTACATGTACTTACATGCACTTACACATACTTACACGCAGTTGTACGTACTTATACACGCTGACACGCACTTACACACACTTACACACACTTACATCCACTTACACGTACTTATACGTACTTACATGTACTTACACGCACTTACACACTCTTACACGCACTTACACGCACTTGCATGCACTTGCACGCACTTGCATGTACTTACACACACTTACACGTACTTACACACACTTATACGTACTTATACGCACTTACACGCACTTACACGCACTTCCACACACTTACACATACTTACACGCACTTACACACACTTACACGCACTTACATGCACTTACCCACACGTATACACACTTGCACATACTTTCACACACTTGCACGCACTTGCATACACTTACACCCATTTACACGTACTTAAGCACACTTACATACACTTACACGTACTTACACATACTTACGCGCACTTACACACACTTATACGTACTTACATACACATACACACACTTACATACACTTACACGCACTCACATGTAGTTACACACACTTACATGTACGTACACGCACGTACATGCACTTACACACAGTTACACACACTTACATGCACTTACACGCACTTATACATACTTCCACGTACTTTCATACACTTGCATGCACTTGCACGCACTTACATATACGTACACACATTAGCACACACGTACACGTACTTACACGCACTGACAAGCACTTCCACACACACATACACACTTACACATACTTATACACACTTACACGCACTTACACATACTCCCATCCACTTACATACACTTATATGTAGTTACACGCACTTACATGTACTTACACGCAATGAAACGTACTTACACACACTTACATGCACTTACACGCACTTATACGCACTTACACGCACTCACATGTAGTTACACACACTTACATGTACGTACACGCACGTACATGCACTTACACACAGTTACACACACTTACACTTATGTATACACACTTATAGGCACTTACACACACTTACACGCAATTACATACACTTACACACACCTACACACACTTACACACACTTACATGTACTTACATGCACTTACACACACACGTATTTCCACACCCTTACATGCACTTACACGAACTTACACATACATACACGCACTTACGAGCACTTTCATGTANCGCACTTGCATACACCTGCACGCACGTACATATACTTTCATGCTCTTACACGATCTTACACATAGTTACACCCACTTACATTCACTTACACGTACTCACACACACTTACATGCACTTAGACACACTTACACTTCCTTACATGCAGTTTCACATAGTTATACACACTTACATGCACTAACATGCACTTACACGCACTGACATGTACTTATACGAAGTTACACACACTAAGACGCACCTACACGCACTTATACGATCTTACACGCACTTACATGCACTTACATGTACTTACACGCATGTACACACACTTACACGTACTTACATGTACTTACATGCACTTACATGCACTTACATGCACTTACATGCACTTACATGCACTTACATGCACTTACATGCACTTACATGCACTTACATGCACTTACATGCACTTACACGCACTGACATGTACTTATACGAAGTTACACACACTAAGACGCACCTACACGCACTTATACGATCTTACACGCACTTACATGCACTTACATGTACTTACACGCATGTACACACACTTACACGTACTTACATGTACTTACACACACTTACATGTACTTACACGCACTTCAAGGTACTTGCACACACTTGCATGCACTTGCACACACTGAAACAAACTAACACGCAATTACACACACGCACAAGCACTTACATGCACTTACATGTGCTTTCACATACTTACATGCGCTTACACGTACTTACACGCACTTACACGCCGTTACACGCATTTGCACGTAGTTACACGTACATATACACACTTACATCCACATACAAGCACATACACACACTGACATGCACTTATACGCACTGACACATACTTACATGCACTTACACATACATACATGCACTTACACATACTTACCAGCACTTACACACACTTACATGCAGTTATACACACTTACACATACTTTCATGCACTTACACACACTTACACACACTTACATGCACTTACACACACTTACACACACTTACAT
>SZWC01000234.1:96578-196259 GCA_023375785.1 Penium margaritaceum | reverse complement strand
CTTATACGCACTGACACATACTTACATGCACTTACACATACATACATGCACTTACACATACTTACCAGCACTTACACACACTTACATGCAGTTATACACACTTACACATACTTTCATGCACTTACACACACTTACACACACTTACATCCACTTACACGTACTTATACGTACTTACATGTACTTACACGCACTTACACACTCTTACACGCACTTACACGCACTTGCATGCACTTGCACGCACTTGCATGTACTTACACACACTTACACGTACTTACACACACTTATACGTACTTATACGCACTTACACGCACTTACACGCACTTCCACACACTTACACATACTTACACGCACTTACACACACTTACACGCACTTACATGCACTTACCCACACGTATACACACTTGCACATACTTTCACACACTTGCACGCACTTGCATACACTTACACCCATTTACACGTACTTAAGCACACTTACATACACTTACACGTACTTACACATACTTACGCGCACTTACACACACTTATACGTACTTACATACACATACACACACTTACATACACTTACACGCACTCACATGTAGTTACACACACTTACATGTACGTACACGCACGTACATGCACTTACACACAGTTACACACACTTACACTTATGTATACACACTTATAGGCACTTACACACACTTACACGCAATTACATACACTTACACACACCTACACACACTTACACACACTTACATGTACTTACATGCACTTACACACACACGTATTTCCACACCCTTACATGCACTTACACGAACTTACACATACATACACGCACTTACGAGCACTTTCATGTACTCATACATACTTGCACGCACTTTCACGCACTTATACACACTTACACGTACTTACACGCATTTACACACACTTAGATGTACTTACACGTACTTATACTTATTTACACGCACTTACACATAATTACAAGCTCTTACACACACTTACACGCACTTGCATGCACTTGCACGCACTTGCACGCACTTGCATGTACTTACACACACTTACACGTACTTACACACACGTATACACACTTACACGGACTTACACATACATACATGCACTTACATACACTTACACGCACTTACATGCACTTACGCACACTTACACACACTTGCACGGACTTGCACCCACTTACATGCACTTACACGCACTTACATGCACTTACACACACTCATACACACTTACACGCACGTACACACACTTACATGCACTTACCCACACTTATACACACTTATTCGTTCTTGCATGCACTTACACGTACTTCCATATACTTACACATATGTACACACAGTTACACGCACTTACACGCACGTACACACACTTACACACAATTACACACACTTACACGTACTTACACGCACTTATACGTACTTACACGTACTTAAACGTACTTACATGCACTTACGCGCACTTATAGGCGCTTACACGTACTTCCACGTACTTACACATACTTACACGTACTTACATATACTTACACACACTAACACATACTTACACGTACTTACCCGCACTTACACACACTTACACGCTCTTATACGCACTTAAATGCACTTACATGCAGTTACACGTACTTACACACACTTACCTTCATTTACACGCACTTACACACACTTATATGCAGTTATACATACTTACACGCACTTACACGCACTTACACATACCTACACGTACATACATGCATATATACGTACATATAGACACCTACACGCACGTACACGCACTTAAACGCACCTATGTCCAATTACATGCACTTACACGTACTTACACACACTTACATACACTTACACACACTTACATGCACTTACACGCATTTACATGTACTTATACGCAATTACACGTACTTACACATACTTACACGTACTTACACGTACTTACACGTACTTGTACATACTTACACACACTTATATGCAATTACACACACTGGTACATACTTGCACACACTTTCACGTAGTTACATGCAGTTACACGTAGTTTCACACACTTACACGCACTTATATGCACTTACACACACTTACATACATTTACACCTGCTTACACGTACTTACACACACTTACATGCCCTTATACACACTTAGACGCACTTACACACACTTACATGAACCTACACGCACGCACGTACATGCACTTAACGCAATTCCACACACTTACATGCACTTACACGCACTTACACGTACTTAAACGTACTTAAAGACACTTACACACACTTACACGCACTTACACGCACTTACACATACTTCCACGTACTTACACGAACTTAATGATACTTGTACAGACTTACACGTACTGACACACGCTTACACACACTTATACACATTTACACACACTTACACGCACTTACAAGTACTTACACACACTTGCAAGCACTTACACACACTTACACGTAGTTATATACACTTATACGCACTTACACGCACTTACATGCACTTATGCACACTTACATGCACTTACACGCACTTATACAAACTTACATACACTAACACGCTCTTACACGTACTTACACGCACTTGCAAGCACTTGCACGCACTTGCACACACTTGCATGTACTTACACATACTTACACATACTTACATGCACTTATACGCACTTACACGCACTTATACGTACTTACACGCACTTATACACACTTACACATACTCACACGCACTTACACACACTTACACACACTTACACACATTTATATACACTTACACGTACTTACATGTACTTACAGACACTTGCACGCACTAGCACACACTTGCATGTACTTGCACATACATATACGTACTTACACGCACTTACACACACTTATATGCACTTACACACATGTACACGCACTTACAGCCACTTACACGCACTTATACGCACTTACATCCACTTACATGCACTTATACACACTTACACGCACTTACACACAGATACACGCATGTACACGCACGCACACGCATGTACATGCACTTACACATAGTTACACACACTTGCACGTACTTACATGTACTTATACGCACTTACACATACTTATACATCTTATGCGCACTTACATGCACTTACACACACGTATATGCACTTACACGCTTTAACACATACACACACACTTACAAGTACTGACACACACTTACACGCACTTACACGCACTTACACACAGTTATGCATACTTACACACACTTACACGCACTTACACACACATACATGCACTTACATGCACTTACACGCACTTACATGTACTTACACACATTTAGACACACTTCCACCTACTTACACGCACTTACACACACTTACACGTACTTACACGCACTTCCACGCACTTACACGCACTTACACATACTTACACATACGTACATGTATTTACACACACTGACATGCACTTACACGCACTTACACGTACTTATACACACTTACACATAGTTACACACACTTGCACGCACTTACACGTACTTGCACGCATGTATACATACTTACACGCACTTACACGTACTTACACGCACTTACATCCATTTATACACGCTTACACGCACTTATACACACTTACACGTACTTACTCACACCTACACCTAATTACATGCACTTACACGTACTTATACACACTTACACACACTTACACACACTTACATGCACTTACACGTACTTACACACACTTAGACACGCTTACACACACTTACATGCAATTATACATACTTACACGCACTTACACACACTTACACACACTTACAAATACACACATGTATTTATACGCACTTATACGCACTTATACGTACTTACCCGCACTTACACACACCTACACCCAATTACACGCACTTACACGTACTTACATGTACCTACATACACTTACACATACTTACATGCACTTGCACACACTTACACGTACTTACACTTACTTACACACACTTACACGTACGTATACGCACTTACAAGTATTTACACGCACTTATAGGCACTTACACACACTTGCATGCAGTTGTACACACTTACACAGACTTACATGTACGTACACGCATTTACACACACTTACACACACTTACACATACTTACACGCACTTACACACAGTTTCACGTAGTTACATGTAGTTACACACACTTACACAGACTTACACGCACTTACATGCACTTACACACATTTACACGCACTTACACATACTTACAAGAACTTACACACACATGCACTTACACAAATTAACACGCACTTACACACACTTACACGCACTTACACACACTTACACACACTTACATGCACTTGCACGCACATACTCGCACTTACAAGCACTTACACATACTTACACGCACTTACACGCACTTACATGTACTTACACGTACTTATACATACTTAAACACACTTACACGCACTTACATGCACTTACACGCACTTACACGCACGTATACGCATTTATACGCACTTATACGCACTTATAAGCACTTATACACATTTACAAGTACTTACACACTTATACGTAGTTACACGCACTTACACATACTTACACACACATACACGCACTTACACATACTTCCACGCACTTATATGCACTTACACACACTTACATGCACTTACACGCACTTATACGCACTTACATGCACATACACGCACTTACACGCTCTTACATGCACTTACACGCACTTGCACACAGTTGCATGCACTTGCACACACTTGCATGTACTTACACACACTTACACATACTTGCACACACTTATACCCACTTACACGTACTTACACGCACTTACATGCTCTTCCACGCACTTATACGCACTTATACGCACCGACACATACTTATAGACACTTACACGTACTTACACACACTTATACACACTTTCACGCACTTCCACATAGTTGCACGCACTTGCACATACTTAAACGCACTTACACGCACTTAGACACACTTACATGTGTTAGCTACTGAGCTAACCCTCTCTGGCAGAGAAACCGCGAAACCAAAAAGCTCACAAAAGTTTTTAGGCCTTCTTCCTTTGTTGACATGTTTCATGCACCCGAAACTTAATCAGGCATACACTTCACCTTCAAGAGTACTAACGCCTTAGCATTACATCTCAAGAAGAGCTTAAGTCGTCAATATGCAAGAGAGCATCAAGCAAGGGTTAATTGATTAGCATGCAAGACAAGTCCTTTTATAGCTAGCTGTCCAGTCCTATAACTCAAAAGCACATTCGTGAGAACTGGCCTGACCCTGCCACATCACCAAGAGACTTGCGGTGTGGTCTTGACACATAAGCATCCTTGTGCCAAGGTGACTGATCAGCCGTGTTGCTTCCCATAAGCAACGGACTTTCTTTCTTGGAATCTTCAAAAGCAACCAAGATGTGCATGGAGCCAGGGTCGAACTTATGACCTCTTACTTGGCCAAATCAACAAACTGGCCAAGTTAACCACTCACCTGCATGGTGTACTCACAAGTCATATCTCACACGAGACAGAGCATAATTGAGTCACCCTACAACAAATTCAGGGGTAATACGTCCACAAGGGGCAGAGCATTCCTGATTCGTCGTACAAGACTTGAACAAGGGGCAAAAATATTCAACAAATCTCTCCCTTGCACCTTGCGTCCGTTTCCAGCATCATTCTTCATCACTTGCGTTGACCATGCCGATACCTTGCCTGCCCGCCTGGTGGAGATCATTGTCAAATGGCTTTGTAAGCATGTCAGCCCCGTTTAGCTTGGTGCCGACATACTCGAGCTCCACTGTCTGTTTGTAGACCAAGTCTCAAGTGCAATGGTAGCGGATCTCGATGTGCTTTGTGCGCCTGGACAAGACGGGGTTTTTTGACATGTCAATGGCGCTCATGTTGTCAATCTTGATGACCGTCGCCGTTGCCTGTGGTGCCTTCATCTCGGATAGCAAGCTTCGTAGCCACTGCATCTCTTTACACACCTCAACCAAGGCGATGTACTCAGCTTCAGCTGTTGACAGAAAGACACATTCCTGCTTGCAACTTGCCCAACTGACTGCACCTCCGTTCAACATGCACACAAAGCCGGAGGTAGATTTTCTGTCATCGATATTCCCTCCCCAATCAGCATCAGTGTAGCACATGAGACGGAGTGATGCGGATCCAGCGATGCCTCCAAGCTGGAGCCCCACGTGCCGCGTCCCCTGAAGGTAGCGCATGATGCGCTTCACGGCCTGCCAGTGAAGTGGACCGGGATTGGCCACAACCCGGCTCACCTGCCCAACAGCATGGGCTATNCAGCTGCCCCTTGAGATCGTCTAGCAGCTGCGTTGAAAAGGAGCATAGAATCAGGTCATCAACGTACAAGGCGACCAACATAGTCCCTTTGTCACTCTCATGCACGTACATGCTAGGATCATTGTTGCAGTGCATGAAGGACTCCTTGGCCATGAAGGTGTCCATCTCCTGGTACCAAAGTCTTGGCGCTTGTTTTAGCCCATAGAGTGCCTTCACCAATCTACACACCTTGCCCTGAGGAGCATCAACCCCCTCCGGAACCTCCATCAATACCTCCTTGTCAAGTTTACCATAAAGGAAGGCTGTTTTCACATCCATCTGGTGGACCTCCATGTTCTCGGCAGCAGCAATGGCGAGCATTGACCGAATGGAGGCAAACGTCACAACTGGGGCAAAGGTCTCATCGTACTCTGCGCCAGGCCGTTGGGAGAACCCCTTTGCTACCACCCGTGCCTTGTACTTGTCTATCTTGCCATCCTGTTTCTTTTTTACTTTCAGCACCCACTTGGACCCCACAATGTGAGCCCCGGCAGGTCTGTCCACCAGCACCCAGGTCCCATTCTCTTAAATGCAGCTGATTTCACTGCGAATTGCTTTGTCCCACTCTGCTTTGTCAGGCCGAGTGAGTGCCTTTGCGACAGACGTTGGCTCCTCTTGAACCAAGAATGAATGGTTGAAGCCTGTCCATTCACCCCTATCTGCGTCGTAATGCTACCGAGGTACTTTGAGGCGTGAACTGCTCCTTGAACCTGCTGGCTGGTGCTGTTGATGTAGAGGCTGGAGGTCTGGTTCGTCGTTGATGATGGGAGAGGCATAATCCTCATGTTCTGGAGGATCGGATACGTCCAAATCAAAGTCTGATTCCTCCGAGTCATCTTCACGAGCTCCTCTCCCTGTTGCAGCACCTATCCCATGCCATTGTGCCGGTTCTTCGTCTCCCTCTTCTAGGAGAGTGAGCCACTCTCCCTATTCTGGAGCGTTCTCGAGTTTGAGATGCTCTCCCGTACTCGGAGACATTTCGTGAAAATCCACGTCTTTGCTGCGGATGACCTTCTTGGCTCCTTGGTCCCACAGTCGAGAGGCTTTGTGGGCGGTGTCATACCCAATGAAAATACACTTTCGTGCTCTTGCATCAAGCTTTCCAGGGCCCTCACCGGCCTGGACCTTGGCAAACCTGGTGCAACCGAACACCTTGAGATGGGAGGCGTCCGGCTTCCTGCCTGACCATGCTTCTTGAGGCGTCTTCAACTGCTTTTTTTGCTTCCTCTTGCCTCTCCTTCGCAGAGCTGCTGCAGGTGTGAGGTTCAGAAGGTAGGTAGCCGTACGTGCTCCTTCAGCCCAGAACCTAGGAGGGAGCTTTGCGTCAAAGAGCATGCACCTTGTCATGCCTAGGAGCGTCTGGTTCATCCTCTCTGCTACGCCGTTGCTTTGAGGTGAGTAGGGCGTAGTTTTCTGGTGTTCAATGCCCTGTGTCTTGAGCCACTCCCTGCAAGCTTTGTACTCTCCCCCATTGTCCGTCCTGAATGCCTTCACCTTCTTTCCACCCTGTCGCTCAACCATAGCGACAAAGGCCTGTAGATTCTCCTTCACCTCACTTTTCTTTTTGACAAAGTATATCCAGACTTTGCTTTTTTTGTTGTCGATGCATGTGAGGAAATATCGACTGCCTCCATTTGATGGCATGCAAAAGGGATCACATACGTCAGAGTGGACAAGATCAAGAGGTGCGAGAGCACGTGTTCCATTGCGCTTGAAGGGTTTCTTTTTTGCCTTGCCTTGAAGACATGGCTCACACATGATCTCCGCTCCCTCCACCTCATCACCTAGCTCCATCCCACGCACTAGCTCCTGCTTCCCCATGAGCTCCAATGTGCGATGAGCCACGTGCCCAAAGCGCCTGTGCCACAGGTTCTTGGAGAATGTGCACAGGCTATAATGAACAGCCCCGGTGGCTGCATTTGCTTGTGGTTTTGTTGCTGAATCATGTGCTTCCACTGCTTCCACTGCTTCCAATGCTCCAACATGTCCTTCCTCATCTGAGTCTGCATCGCTGCTCTCCTCATCATCACTCTCGGCCAAAGATTCAGCCGTTGAAGTTGTCGTTTTGGTCTGCAAGACGTATAGTCCATCAACGCGAGGAACGTGTACGACAACCTTCTTGGAAGAGTAGGAAATGTTGATGTCTTTGGTGGGAACTATCACCGATTCCTTCTCTGTAAAGACCACTGTCATGCCATGGTCAGTTATCTTAGGGACAGAGAGCAGGTTGGCTGTGAAGGAGGGCAAGTAGACCACCCCCTCTAGCTTGAGGTCGGAAACTCCACCGTTGACACCCACTGTGACTAGCTTGTCACCAATCCCCTCAGCTGCCTCAACCTTGCCGTTGGAGACTCTGAAGTTATTTTTACACGGAGCAAGAGAGATGAAGTCTCTCTTCTCGTAAGTGGTGTGCTCGTTTGTGCCCGAGTCAAGGTCATAGGCTCCTGGCCTGAGTATCGCCCGCTCTTTGTTGGAGGCACACTCAGCCATCAAGCTTGTGCGATCCTTCCCACCATTTCCCCCTCGCCATTCATCACCGTCTCCTCCCTCTCTCCTGGGTGCACGGCACTCTCGAGCCCAGTGTCCGGCCTTGCCACAGTTGTGGCAGTTTCCTTGGCGCTTTGCACCCCTTCCACTGTTGCTAGTGCTATTGTTTCCCTTGTACCCAGAGGATGAGGTATTGCGGAAGGTGCCGCTGCTCCGTGGGGCAAAGGCAGCCATGTTTGCTTCACTACTGCTACGACGCATGGCTTCATTCCGCACATACTCAGAGACGGTGGTGTAGAAAACTAGATCTTCAGTCCACCCTCCAATCACTGTTATCATGGGGTGAAGCCCCCAATTTTGTCGCACAATGCTTTCCTTCCATGCTCTTCTGGTTCCGCGCCGGGTCTGCTCCGCGTTTCTGCTAGTCCGCGGTTCCGCGGTGCACTTGTTCACTGGTCGTTTGCTGCTTCTCCTGGTCTTCCGCGGATGCCTCGTACCCTTAGGGTCTTGCGCGTGGGTAGTGCTCCGCGGCTCACTCCTTGCCGGCACGAGAGTCTGCCACCTCGTGGCCTCTGACTCCTCTGCCCGCGGAACCCCGTTTCGTGGCCGTGCGCAAGGCCGCAACGTCGCTGGCAGCAGCCTTCACCCTATAGGCGTTCCTTGGTGGTGACAGTCCCTAGCAGAAGCCTTGTTGGACACAAGATCAGAAGTGGAGCGACCAGTGGGACATGCACACACACAGAGAACAAGATTTCGTCCTCCGTGGAATGCCTATGTGGAGAGCACACTTCTTGTTCCTTCGACGGGGGCGGATCTCAGGTAGGAAGCGGGAGTGAAGTAGGAACTTGGCTCGTAAATGCGCGGATCAATGATACATAAGGCGGTAGTCTGGATCTGAATGAGTTAGGAGTCTTTCAAGCGGAAATGATACTTGCATCGAGTCAGGCAGTATAAGATCAGAACAAGATCAAATCACACCGGTTCCTCCGCTACACAGCTACTTTATAGTCACCCCACCTAGCTATCTAAGTCCCCTCCTACATTGCTCTTTCCCCTACTTCGGACTCCGTGCGGTGCGTTACGCGCACTGCGTGTCTCGTCCTTGATCAGACAACAGATTACTTCTACATTTCTCTTCCCTACCATTACTTCTTCCTTCACTCCGCGGCTTGGGGTGCGCGCAATCCTTGTGTTCTTCCTTGAATCTTCGTCTTCACGCGGTGCGTCCTCCTGGCCCTCCTCCTTGATCACCGCTGCCAATCCTGTGCTCTCATTGGCCGAGCTCCTGCCGCCCTGTTCCTGACATCCGGTTCCGCCGGCGGATGTCTAGCACGTCCAACGCTCCTACTGCACTCCCACCTTTCCGCGGCTCGATACATGTTCTCTTCCCACCGCGGACTCTCATCCCTGCCTATCCCGCCTCTTTTCGCCTCCTCCACTACAAGCACTTCAAATAGCCGTAGAGGAAATGCCGTTGATAGTTTGTTCCCTGGCAGCAACTCTTCTCGCCTGTCCTCCTCCACGGCCACTGGAGTCCGCGCCACCCCACGCTCTACCGCAACCTCATTGCAGGAGCCAGCATCCCTTGCGCGTCCTCCGGTGCTCCACGGCCTCCCCTTCATCCTCCTCCGCAGATCCGTGGTCACGGCCGCCTTTTTCCGCGGACTTGTGGGTCGCGGCGACTTCCTTCCGCGGATCCACCTTCTTCTCAGCGGAGATCCGGTGGATTTCCACCTGGCACTGATGCCCCCAACCCCCCCTTTTCAAGACTTCGTTCCAGAGTCTCGTCAGCGCAGCAGGCACGTTAACTTCCCTTGTGACCCGGCCGCTGCCGTTGTTGGCAAGGGCGGCAGTACGTCTCCACCTCCCCGCCCTCTCGTTGGTATCCTGCGAAGCACTCCAGATGCACGTATAGCTGGCACCCCTCGTACCGGGCTCCTTCACTGATGTCCTCCGTGCCCAGTCTTCTTTTGTAGGAAGAGCAGTGTGGGATCCGTTCATACGTCCTACAACTGGTGCAGCGGTACACCATCTGCCCTTCCTCATTCCTTCCCACCTCTGTGGCACACTGCGCGTGGGCCGATCCTCCGCAATGCTCACAGTGGCATGCCATCCCTGTGATGGACCCCATGCATCCATCTCCGCAGCAATGCAGCTCGGAACCTTCTGCCCCACAATCCTCTTTTCTAGGCTCAGCAAGGCAGCGGTGACAAGTCCACACTCCTTCCTTACCCCTCTTGCCGCACCACTGGTGGCACATCTTCAGGCACATGCCACATCCCTTCCCGAACTCTGCCATTCCTTCCCGGCAGGCAACGCATGTAGGTTCTCGGGTCTCCGCGGTGAAGCTGAGGTAGCAGTCCGTCTCATGGAGCTCGTCGCCCACACATTGGTGGCATTGACCCTTCCAGGCGGAGCTTCCTATCACCAGGCATTTGCGGTGGGCAGGCCTTGTGCAGAAAGCACACCTTCCTCCTTCCTACACCGTCTTCAGGCATGTGGGACATGCCGCAGATTGATGCCCCTCCTTTCCCGGTACCTCCTCCTCTTCCTCTTCCGATTCTTCCACTTCCTCCTCCTCATTCACTCTGGGTGCCTTGCGGACACCTCATCGCTTTTTGATCTCCTCTCTGCACCTTCTGCACACCGCAGCCCCACTTCGCTCTCCGCGCCCGTCACGAGGTGGCGCCAAGCAGCCAGGGCAGATTTTGCGGAGGCATCCGCCACAATCCTGCACCGCCACTCCCCACCATTGACTGCATTGGGCACACTTTCTCTCCTCCAGCTCCTTCCACCTTCTCTCTTCTGCCGTGACCCGTCCCTCCGCCTGCCACTGCCTCATCGTGGTTTTGAAAACCGTGCGCGGACCTTTTCTTCTCTCAGGGTGCCCCTCCTCTTGCTCTTCTTCCTCCTCTTCCTCCTCTTTTGGGTCCCACCCTCTGCGGGGTGGTGCTCCCCCAGCGCCGGGTCCCGCTCCTTCTTCTTCCTCGCGCTCCTTCGCGGCTTCCTCCTCATCTGCATCCCTCAGGCACCGCAAGCAGGTGCGGTTTCTTCCAATGCAGGTTCTGGAGGCTCCACCGGTATACTGGTGTGCGGGATTTCCGCACACCCGGCAAACCACCTTCAGATGTGGCTCAATGTTGGTGTAATGCTCCTCACCATGGCAGGATTGACTCCAAACAGGAACACCAAAAAGACAAGCCAAGGTGGCTTAGTGGTTAATGGTGTTCACCTATAGAGGCAGGGGCCCAGGTTCAAGTCCCACAAGATGAAATTCTGCCCTGCCTCAAGGGAGGTGGAAAATAGATGCCAGGAAGCTAGCTCAACCTCCAGAGTTCCTCTTTAAGTTTCTAGAATGCCAGGTGAGGGTCCAGGAAGATGGCACACCTTCTAGAAGGGGTGACTTGTCCTACAAGGCATCTAGAGGTGTCTTGGTCTTCTGGACACCTTCCCTACTACAAGAAGCAAGCTGAGGAGTCTAAGAAGGGGCAGAAGCTTCTAGAGGAGGGAAGGGATGCCTTCCTTGGTGGGAAAAGGACACCCTACCAAGGGCCACTCTAGAAGCCATAGAATCTGCTAGGATGATTCCAATCTAGCATGCTTTGGTGTTCTGGAAAGCTTAGATCAGTGACAATAAAATTCCACTGCTTGTGAGCCTTTATCAAGAGTTCATTCCCATTCAATTGAGGCCAAAACTGTTGCCACACTCTCTGACTAGTTTTCTGCCATCCTTGGAACCAGTTGCCTCCACAGTTTCAGTCTCTCCAAAAACAGCGGGTGGTGTGAACCAGCCACTGCTAGGGACCCTCCAGGGTGCACAGTCACCCTCAGGCCAACAAAGGGTTATGGTCCCACGCCTCTAAGGGGTTCAAAGCCAGCTTGATTTCACGCTTCCAACAGTAAGACATGGCAACCAGCGAGCAAGAGAGCAGCCGCGCTGTCCTTAAGTTTGATGGGACCGGCTTTGCCTTGTGGAGGTGGCAGTTTGAGGTCTTTCGCGATGACAAGGGACTGTTTGAGCTCATAAAAGGTGATGAGACTGCTCCGCCGTAGACTTCAATGGCTGAGGTGAAGGAGGCATACAAGAAGCGCAACAAAAAGGCGTTGGCGCTCCTTGTGTCCGCGTTATGCCCACCACAACTTGGGCACATCCAAGGATGCACCTTGGCCGCAGACGCATGGTCAAAACTCTGCTCCATCTACCAGTCAAGCAACCTTGCCAATCAGCTCTTCATCTTCAAACGGCTCGTCACCCTCCGAGCCAACGAAGGCGACAACATCATNCCAGCTTGATTTCACGCTTCCAACAGCAAGACATGGCAACCAGCGAGCAAGAGAGCAGCCGCGCTGTCCTTAAGTTTGATGGGACAGGCTTTGCCTTGTGGAGGTGGCAGTTTGAGGTCTTCCTCGATGACAAGGGACTGCTTGAGCTCGTTAAAGGTGATGAGACTGCTCCGCCGGAGACTGCAACGGCTGAGGTGAAGGAGGCATACAAGAAGCGCAACAAAAAGGCATTGGCGCTCCTTGTGTCCGCGTTATGCCCACCACAACTTGGGCACATCCAAGGATGCACCTTGGCCGCAGACGCATGGTCAAAACTCTGCTCCATCTACCAGTCAAGCAACCTTGCCAATCAGCTCTTCACATTCAAACGGCTCGTCACCCTCCGAGCCAACGAAGGCGACAACATCATGGAGATCATGCAACAGATTGAGTCGCTCGTAGCGGAGTGCGTGGCCACTGGTTCGGAGGTCGACTCTCAGTTGCAAGCTATGATCCTCCTTCTGGCCTTGCCAGACAGTTGCAGTCCCATGATCACAGTCCTTGGTGGCTGGCCTTCCGACGAGCTGAAGTACTCGAAGAATGCTGAGTACGTGCGCAATGAGTGGATGCGGCATGGCGGTAGAGAGAGTGCAGCGGCATCAAGTTCAGCTTACACGGTTCATCCTCAAAGTGGAGGCCGAGGCAACAAGTGGAAGGGTGCCAAACAGGGCACCAAGAAGGGTGACAAGAAGGGGGAGTGCTTCAACTGCGGCAAGGAGGGCCACTACGCGCGCAACTATCCCAAGAAGAAAACAGACCGGTCGCAGCGGGGCGGGAAGAAAGATGAGCACGCCCTTGTCAAAAGAATGCAAACACAAGAACAGCGGCACCAGAAGCAAGCAGAAGCATCGGGAAATGCAAGTGTACGTCAGCAGAGTGACGTAGTCAAGAGCGGTCCGAGGAGTTAGTCACGGGAGCTGATAGAGGCTGAGACGCGAGGTAGCGGAGGTTGACAGGTTGATGTGAGAGAGAGTGCTGGCGAGGGAAGTGATGGTTGGCGGAGTATGAGAGCTGAGCGAAGGAGCGAGAGTGACGGAGCGAAGCGCTGAGAGTTGGCGAAGACAGAAAGTACAAGGGACGAGCAGAGCGAAGACACGGCGGCGAAGCCGCGGAACCAAAGGGGAACAGGATGGGCAGAACTGTTCTGGTTAACTCCAGGGAATGAATTTCCTCGGTCATAAAAGGAAAGAACACGACAAATGAGCAGATCAACGGCGTCTTTCCGCTAGCCGGACGCGGGTGACACATGTCACGTTATTAGGGGATGCCTTGACATGTTGGGCTCAACGGTTAGTTTGACCGAGGGCCGTTGAGTCAAGGTGGTTTGGTCTCGGACCTGAACCTTTATTGAGAAAGTGGGAATAACTATTGTCGGAGTCAATGATTTCCAACAGACCCCCTGAGTCCGACAAGAGTTAATGACACTACTTTTCCCAATCTCCTGCGAGCTGACCATTGCAGCGTTCAAGAAGACCCTTCCACATGGCGTGTAGAACATTTGGACGAGCTCCCACCAGGTAGTGCAAGTTTTTGCTCATGAACCGTCGTAGCCAGGCACGGAGACCGTAGTCAAGGCTATCCTACTTTCTGGTAATCTCAGCTGGGGAGCAGCGCTTGCCGAGATACTTGGGTCTTCCAAGGAGGGCACTGGTAGTTGCAAACCCACCAACGAGCTCTGGGTAGAGAAGGCTGTAGATTTGAATTTGCCACTCTTGGACATTGCTTACTTCCTTGTAGATGACCTCGGCAGCTTGTCCATGTCCCACTGCAGCAGGAATAGGGGCAGGTATTGGAGATCCTTCTTCCACTGGTTCCTCCTCTTTTTCCTCTTCTTCTTTTGCCAGTGCCAGATCAATTTTGAGATAAGGTCTGGAGGTGGGATCTTTGGGCAGAGGTGGAATGATGGGATTGTCCCAGCAGGAGAGAGTGATCCATCACCGTTAAAATGCTTCCAGCTGTAGGCTGAACAAGAGTTCTGGTCCATTCCTTGCATTGGTGCGTAGATGATGGAACGACATATCCACGAGGTGGAAGAGATGACCCCAAATTAGGAGGAAGGTTGCATGGTAAAGATGTGGGGAATGTTGAGGTGTGCGCTGATGCTCGTAGGTGCCGAGGAGAAACTCGGAGACACGATACTCGTTGATGAAGATGGTGCTGGTCAAAGCTAGCACAGTATGTGACCAGTTGTGGATATTACTTCCATCTTCCTCAAGGACGGGGCAGACGTGCCAAGGGTTGGCCATGCTGGATGGAGTAGAGGGGCAGCGGCAGTTGTGGTGGCAGGTTGCAATCGGTGAAAGTTGGGTTAGACCAAGAATGGTGATCAGATCAGCACGAGGGTGGAACCACGTGCGTTGAGGAAGATTGAGTGGAAGAGACGAGGGCAGTTAGCGGCAGAAACGACGAGTGATTGAATGAGTGCAGGGATGGAACCTCGTGCACTTGGGAGGTTTTCGGCGTGGGCGCAGATCGTCGCGGAAAAGGCGATGCAACCGGGCGGATCCTTGTGCTGAGTTGATGATGAAGTTGGATGATGGCGGAGGAACGATGGATGACGGAGTGGGCGCAGGGGCGGAACCTCATGCGCACAGGATGTTTTCGGCGTGGGCACAGGTCGTCACGGAACACGCGATGCGACCGGGCGGATCCTTGTGCCGAGCTTGAGCAAAAGCAGATGATTGCGGAAGACGATTGATGATGGAGTGGGCGCAGGGGCGATACCACGTGCGCGAGTTGAAATAGGGGAGTAAGATGCGGCAAGGGGAAGGCAGACGCCAACGCACCGTGAGAAATCTGCTTCACACGTGGGTGCAGGCTGCTCCGAAAGCAGGCAGCTAGCTCGTGCAGATCCTTGTGTCGTTCACAGATGCCGATGATTGCTGATGGCGGAGGCTGATGATGATGGCTGAGAGGGCGCAGGGGCGAACCGCGTGCGGTGAAGGAGTTTCGGCGTGGGCGCAAGGTCGTCGCAGAAAAAGGCGATGTCACCGGGCGCATCCTTGTGCAGAGCTGAAAGCGACGCAAAGCGGAGGAAAAGCGATCGATTGATGAGTGGGCGCAGGGGCCAAACCACGTGTGCGAGGAGATGATGCTGATGCGGATGATTGATGGAAGACGGTGCGAGGGATGCTGATGATGAGGAGGAGGCGATGCGGAGGCGGCGCGGATGATGCTAATGATGGGGAGGCAGAGATGAGGCAGGGACGGGCGGCTGATGAAGTCGAGGGGACTAGAGCGAGGAGGAGGAGGAGGACTGATGGAGGCGAGTGAAGATGAAGGCCGAAGACTGATGATGATGAAGAAGGCAAGAAACAGGGAGCTGTGCGAGCGGAGAGAGTCGAGATGAGACGCGGCGCGGCAGGTGGAGCAACGCAACCACTTCTTGCGTTCAGGAGAGTGACAGCTTGTTCCCCAATAGGCTCGGAAATGGGAGCAGGAAGACTGGTGGTGTCCGATATCCTGTCAGCCATAAGAGGTTGGCTGCGGCAGAGGGAGTCAGGCAGCGGGCAGGGACACTAGACCGCTGATGTCAGGAGAGTGACTGCTTGTTCCCATGTTGGCTCGGAAATGGGAGCAGGAAGACTGGTGGTGTCCGATTCGTGACGGCGGTAGTCTTGGCTGTAGCTGCTGACGAGGCGAGAAGGCGATACGAGAAGGCAGCTCGAGATGATGGATGCGGGCGAGGACAGAGGACGACAGTAAGGATGGAGCAGATGAAGCTGATGAGGCAAAGCGAAAGAGGAGGAGATGCTCGTGAAGGCAGATATGATGAGGGGCAACGGATGACAGCGAGCAGGAAGCTTCTTGGTAGTTGACAGCAGGCGGCGGCTTGAGAGTTGCTTTGCGGCTGATGTGGGCGACACGTCACCAGTTGTCAGCCACGGGCGCGGAAATGGGCACAGGGCCTTCTTGGGACGACGAGGCATTTCTTTAGCGTGGAGAACTCGTCAGGCAGAGCTCCTGATGTCAGCTGTGGTCGAAGTGGAGAGGCGCGGGATGACGGCAGTGGCGACAGATGAATGTGAGTAGAAGCAGTGAAGCAAGGATGGCAGCAGAGCGATGACGCGGTTACGGGACTCCAGGTGATGTTGCCTGAAGCTCTGATACCATGTCAGAAGAATGCAAACACGAGAACAGCGGTAGCAGAAGCAAGCAGAAGCATCGGGACATGCAAGTGTACGTCAACAGAGTGACGCAGGCAAGAGCGGTCCGAGGAGTTAGTCGCGAGAGCTGATAGAGGCTGAGACGCGAGGTAGTGGAGGTAGACAGGTTGATGTGAGAGAGAGTGCTGGCGAGGGTAGTGATGGTTAGCGGAGTATGAGAGCTGAGCGAAGGAGCGAGAGTAACGGAGCGAAACGTTGAGAGTTGGCGAAGACAGAAAGTGTGAGGGACGAGCAGAGCGAAGACACGGCGGCGAAGCCGCGGATCCAAAGGGGAACAGGATGGGCAGAACTGTTCTGGTTAACTCGAGGGAATGAACATCCTCGGTCATAAAAGGACAAAACAACACAAATGAGCAGAGCAACAGCTTCTTTTTGCTAGCCGGACGCGGGTGACACATATCACGTTATTAGGGGATGCCTTGACATGTTGGGCTCAACGGTTAGTCTGACCGAGGGCCGTTGAGTCAAGGTGGTTCGGTCTCGGACCTGAACCTTTATTGAGAAAGTGGGAATAACTCTTTTCGGAGTCAATGATTTCCAACGGCCCTTATGGCGTACAACTCCACCAATTTGAAGGATCCGGGAGTTGCCGTCATCGACTCCGGATCAGGCCACCACACGCAATGTAACAGGGCGGCATTTGTCACCTACGGTGCCTCGGAGAGACGCATGACGGTGGCCAATGGAAAACCAGAGGTGGCCGCCGGTGATGGTAACGTCCGCATTGAGTCAATTGTGGATGGCAAACCTGCCATGAGCGCAATCTACGATGTGCTGCACATGCTCAACTTTGGGGCAAACCTGCTCTCCGTGAGCCGCCTTACCGACAAGGGACTTGAGGTGCTCTTCACAAAGAAGGAGGCTGTCATCCGCAAAGAGGGCAAAGGTGAGGTGATTGCGCGTGCCAAGAGGGAGGACGACTTGTATTTGTTACGCGCGAAGATCCTTAGCAGCCGGGTGGGGTCCAACGCCGCCAATATTGCAATGAAGGATGGAGGAGACCTAGACCTATGGCACCGCCGACTCTGCCACATTTCTCAATCGACAGTGAAGGAGATGGCTAAGAGGGAAGTGGTACGGGGTCTCCAAATCAGCGGTCTACATGGAACCAAGGAGACCGTGTGTGAGCCATGCATCGTTGGCAAATCAACTCGGCAACCGTTTGTCGCCAAGGGGATGCGTGCATCGGCAAAACTGGCCGTGGTACACACAGATGTGTGTGGACCGCTTGAGAGCTCCATCGGCGGAGCTCGCTACTTCCTCACCTTTATCGATGACCACAGCCGGAAACTCTACCTCTATCAAATGAAGCGGAAGAGTGAGGTCCTTGCGTGCATGCAGGAGTTTGTGGCTGATGTGGAGTGGCAAACAGAGTTGAAGGTGAAGGCATTCCGGAGTGACAACGGCGGTGAATATGTGGGGTGCCTTGGATGGATGAAGAGCAAGGGGATTAAGTGGCAGAAAACAACTCCACACTCCCCACAACACAATGGCGTTGCAGAGAGAGCGAATCGCACAATCCTTAACATGGTGCGATTCATGTTGAGCGACGCCGGCCTGACACTACGGTATTAGGCGGAGGCGGCAAGGACAACAGCAAACATTATGAATCTCATGCCGACCAAGCCGCTAAAGGACAAGGATAGAAAGGCGTGGAAGATGCCACAAGAGGTGTGGAGCGAGAGGAAGCCGGCGGTGGGTCACCTCCGCACGTTTGGTTGTGTTGCACATGCAATGGTGCAGGCACGTGAGGGACGGAGCAAGATGGACCCGCGTACCTGCCGGTGTATTTTCCTTTGATATGAGAGCGGAAGCAATGCATACGGGCTCTTTGACCCAAGGAGGCAGCAGATTGTGCGGAATTCCGACGTCACGTTTGACGAGAAAAGCCGTTGGACAGACAAGGAGGCAGGTCTCTCCAAGAGGGAGGAGTGGATGCCACTCCTTGAGGGGGAGACACCGGAGGACGTGAATGAGGGTGACGTCTTCGCAGCAGCACCAGCCGGAGAGGATCGCCCGAGCGATGGGCGACCGGCAGAATTTGTTCCGGCCATTTCGGATGAATAATCCAAAGCACCGGAGATGGACGAGGAGACGGGGAGTCAACCGATGTCTCCAAGGTCTCCAAGAGAGGGGGAGCAGGCTCTTGGAGAGGATGGCGCCAAACGGGGACAGCAAAAACAACAACCGCCTCAAGAGCCTTGCAGGACCAACCGTGTGCGAAGAAGGACAGAAAGTTACGATGCCGACAAGGGCATCTGGACAGGGTTTGCACAAGTCTTCTTCACACAAGAGGAGCGTGAAGGTGGCACTACACAAGAAGGATGGGGCTGATTATGAGGGAGCAATAAAATGTAAGCTCGCCTCCCATGAGGAGAAAGGCTCCTGAGTTGCAGATTAAGCATGGACAACTGCCATGGGTGATGCGCAAGGGGGAGATTGTTGGAGTAATGCTCCTCACCATGGCAGGATTGGCTCCAAAAAGGAACACCAAAAAGACAAGCCAAGGTGGCTTAGTGGTTAATGGTGTTCACCTATAGAGGCAGGGACCCAGGTTCAAGTCCCACACGATGAAATTCTGCCCTGCCTCAAGGGAGGTGGAAAATAGATGCCAGGATGCTAGCTCAACCTCCAGAGTTCCTCTTTAAGTTTCTAGAATGCCAGGTGAGGGTCCAGGAAGGTGGCACACCTTCTACAAGGGGTGACTTGTCCTACAAGGCATCTAGAGGTGTCTTGGTCTTCTGGACACCTTCCCTACTACTAGAAGCAAGCTGAGGAATCTAAGAAGGGGCAGAAGCTTCTAGAGGAGGGAAGGGATGTCTTCCTTGGTGGGAAAAGGACAGCCTACCAAGGGCCACTCTAGAAGCCATAGAATCTGCTAGGATGCTTCCAATCTGGCATGCTTTGGTGTTCTGGAAAGCTTAGATCAGTGGCTATAAAATGCCACTGCTTGTGAGCCTTTATCAAGAGTTCATTCCCAGTCAATTGAGGCCAAAACTGTTGCCACACTCTCTGACTGGTTTTCTGGCATCCTTGGAACCAGTTGCCTCCACAGTTTCAGTCTCTCCAAAAACAGTTGGTGGTGTAAACCAGCCACTGCCAGGGACCCTCCAGGGTGCACACTCACCCTCAGGCTAACACTCAGCAGGGAGATTCTCTTCGCACCATACGCACGGGACAGTGTAGTTAGCCAAGGTCTTGGGGCTCATCAGCACCCCAGTCCGCGGTGGTGTTTTCTGGGATGGCTGCTGGACCGCCCCCGCTAGGGTTTGCCCGGGCTGTCGCTCAAGCCCACCTTCAGGCCCCTCCCTCTCCCTCCGTTCCTGCTGCTCCCTCTGTTCCTGTCGCCTCTCCTCCCACTGCTCCTGCTGCTGCCCCCGCCACGGCTATTTTCGCAGTGGTTCCTTCCTCACCTATTCTGCGGCCAGTTCACAGACATCGGACTCTTCCTCCTCCACCTCCTCTGGTTCTCGGCTCCACTCCTGCTCCTGCTGTGACACCTGTTCTTCTGAGACGTCCAACACCTCCTCCACTCTCCATCCCCACGAGCCCTTCCGCTGTCCTAGAGGCGGTAGGCGACCTCCCGTCCTGGGAATGTGCGTTTGCCACGCTGGTGGCAGCAGTACAATCTCCATGGCCGGATAACTACGGTTGCTGAACCCTTCCGGCCCCTCCAGCCACACATGCCCTGCCTCAACGCTGGTCACGCGGTACACCTCCCGCGGTTCTCCTGCCTCTCGCCCCGCGTTGGGGAAAGGGCGGAGATACACCACGTGACCCTCTTTGATGGGCCCATGGTTCAGTCGTCGGTTGGCTGCATTGCATCCGCGCCAAGCAGCGACAGAACCCCTCAGCCGCGCCTCTGCTCGCATGGCCTTCGTCCCTTCACAGCACTCGCGGAACCACTCCGCGACCTCCCTGTCCTCCTCCTCCTCCGAGCGCTTTCCTTGTTCCTCTGGAGTAAGTGGTAGCCTCAGCGGCTTTTAGGGCATGCCCATTGCCGCCCGCGGTGGTTGACTGAAGAGCAGCATGTGGGGTGAGAAGGAGGTTGCACGACTGGGTGTTGTGTTGATGAAGTGCGCTGTCTTCTTCAGCTTCTCCGCCCAGCTGCTCCCCTCCGCGGTGGCCACTGCTCACTCCAGTATCTCATGCACCCGCTCCACTTGCCCCTGTGATTCTGGCCTGTACCGCCCGGAGTGTACGTGGCAGACCCCCCATTCCTCCAGCTCCTCCCTGAAGGCCCCCATGAACTCGGTGCCGTTGTCGCTGTGCACCACGCTGCATCCACCGAAGCGATAAAAGATCTCCTCACGGATGAACTTTGCCGCGGTGGCAGAGCTCTTGTTGGGCACAGCGCGGACCCAGATGTACTTCGTGAAGTGGTCCACCGCTGCAATCCAGCACCGGTTCCCTTGGTCGCGGTGCGTGCGGGGGCTGTGGAAGTCGATAATGATCTTCTCCAGTGGCTCACCAATGAGGGAGGGTTGGAACAGCGGCTGGTCCCGTGGTGTGGTCTTCCGCGCTCGCTCGCAGGGGGCGCAGTGCTGCACCACTTCCTTGATGAGAGCCGCTAGATTCGGTACATGGATGATGGGCTCCAGGCGGTTCTTTAGCGCCTGCGTGCCGGTGTGGTGATGGCGGTGGTAGGCCTCCACCACCGGCCTCTGTAGCGTGGGCGGGGGCACCCACAAGACACGCGGAGCTAGTTTCCAGAGGCGGCCATCCTCCCATGCATAATGCTCACACAGACGGGCCAGGTCATCCTTCTTCCTCCGGTCGAATTCCACGCCCAGCCGTGTCTACAGATCCGCGTACACCTTCTGCGCCTCCGCCTTTTGCTGCTCCTTGCTGCTGGCACGGAGAAGGATGTGGGCGGTCTACCAGATTTGCCAGTCCTGTGTTTCCATGGGCCCCTTCCTCCCCGCTTTTTCTGCCCCCGCTTCCCCCGGCTTTCCTTTTGTCTCCGGCACTCTTGCCGGCAGTCCGCGCGCTCGCCTCCCATCCTGTTCCGCCTTCATCCCCTCAAACTTCTTACGGTTGTCCTCGTCGTAGACTGGCGGATCTCTGTCCCAGGAATCGGGTGCAGGGAACAGCCGAAGGATTCCAACCGCTTTAAGTTCTCCTTCGTCCCACTGGTCTTGCAGCCTTGTCTCAGTGGGGCCACTTGGTCGTCTGCCGCGTCCGCCAACGCGGTGTAGCTCAATCACCTCCTTCCTTTTCTACGGGGCTGCTCCCGGGGCCCGTAGCAGTCCCTGGCTGCGTGATATGGGTTACTCCTCTCCTGACTCTCCTGATGACTCACTAATATCGGAGACCACCATCACCGCCGCCTCCTTCTCTGTGCGTCCTCTCTTTTCTTCCCCCTTGCGGACGGCTGCTGCAGGGGTTTCCCCTAAGACAGGCCGCAGTGAGGCCGGCACCATTTCCACCGGCATCTAGACCTTGCAAAAGACTGCCATCAGGAGCTCTGCTGCTTGCGCGGCCTCCCGCTGGACTTGCGCCAGCTGCTCTGGAGTAACGCTGGAGCTGGAGCCTTCGTGTGTTCGAGGCTGTTTCAGACTCCGTGGCTCCACGGCCGCTGCCTCATCTGTCTTCCGCTTTCCTTTCAGGACGAGAGTAGTTTCCTCCGGGAAAGTCCGCTCCGGCTCTTCTCTTCGGCCAGTGTCCGCTACCGGCACTATTGCCCTGGTCTGGCTAACCGTCGCTGCTGCCTTCCGCACTACCGCCGCCGCTCGGGCCTTGAGCTGTGCCTTCCACTGGAGGGAGCTAGCAGATGGCTCTGGGCGGTGGCGCTTGGCACCAGCCATGTGCCTCCCCACCATCTGCTCTCCTTCTCCTGCTGATACATGCCTCTCCGCTCCTCTGGCTGTCGTTGTTCCCCTTACCATCTCTACCGTTGTGCTAACCGCTCCTGCTCTGGCTGCCTCTGTAGCTTCTTGTGTTATTGTCGCTACTTGTGCCCTTGTGGCTACTGTTGTCGCTACCTCTGTCACCGTCGCTGTTGCTTCTGCTACCGCTGCTGCTGCCACCTCTGCTTCTGCTGCTGCTACCGCTGCTTCTGCTTCCACCATGATTTCCCCTTTAAGCTACTCCACAGCTTCCTTATCTGCTTCAGCCGCCGCCTCCCGCTCCTGGGCCAATCGGGCCTCTGTTGCCGCGGGCTCCGTGGCCACCCGTTTTGCCTTGGCTGCCTCCTCCTCCCATACTTTCCGCAGGCGTTCTTGCATCTACTGCAGCTGAGGGGTAGATTGAGCGTACTCACGGGTCTCTTCTACCTCCGCGTCCCTCCTGCTCTTCTCTTTAAGGCATATCTCCGCCGCCTCCTTGGCCCAGTGTCGCACCTCCTCCTTCCTGAGTCGCAATCCCTTTCCTTGCATTGCGGTCCACTGTCCTTTCGCGACCGCCGTTGCCACCCTGGTGCGTGGTATATTCTGGAGCGTCAGCGGCCAGCACTTCTCCATAGTCTCCATCCTGCGTCCCTCAGGCACCTGAGTGTCGGCAAGCCGCGATCTCTCCTCCTGTGGATACTGAACACTCCACTTGGCGTAGGTGAGGTTGAGCATGTATCCCCACCTCTGCTCATCCGTCGCGGATTTTTGTCGTGGTGCTTCCGCTAATCCTTGTGTTTGGTCATTCACGTGATACAGAATGACGGCTCTGGCCCTCTCCTTCAGCAGATGCACGTAACGTCTCTCTAGACTGCTTTGCTGGTCCCTCCGCACCCTGATCCACCACACTCGCGCGGCCTCCACTGATGGATCCGGCCGCTCAGTGTCCAACAGTTCCGCGACACCCGTCATGTCACTGGTCAGCCTTGGGTTGATGCTCAGGCTGTCTCGCAATTCCAAAACGAGGCATTCTGCGTATGCTTTTTCCAGCAGTTGCACCTGCCTTTCGTGTAGTCCGAGGGCTAGCGCACCCGTTGCCCCTCCCTTCTGCGCCACCTGCCACATTTTGTCGAATAGTGAATTTGTGAATTCCGCGCAGATCACGTCCGGGATCTCCGTCAGCAGTTGGAGCATAACGCTGCTCACAACTTCAAGCAGCGAGGCTCCCTTGGGCTGTTCCCCGCTATCCCCCGAGCTTTCTTCGAGGTGCGTCCCTGCCCCTTCCATTGCTGTTCCTGTGCCCAGCAGGGGGCGTGCGGGTTGCCGGGTTGGGCTACCGCGCAAAGTCGGCAGCGAGTGGGAGAGCGCTGTCGTTTCCGTGGAAGGAGCTGGGGCAATCAGTACCTGGGTCCCGTCTCGCAGGCTTGGTGTCGGTGTAGCGGTTGTTTCTTGCCGTTGTTTGCGTCGCTCTTGCCGCGGGCTCCATGCGCCTGAAGGTTCGCGTTGGTGGTGTGCTTGTGGCCGGGCTCTATTGCGATGAGCTTGTCGTTCTTACCGCAGGCGGCGTGGATTGTGTTGGTGTTCCTTCCGCGGGGCTGGACCGCGGTGGGATTGCTGCTGCTGGAGTTGGGATTCGTGTCGGGGTTGTCCCTGCAACGGGGCTGGGCCGCGGTGAGGCCGTAGCCACTGCTGGCGTGGCCATCACTGGTGTCATAGGTGTTCCTGCCGCAGGGGCAGGTCGGGATACGCCTGTCGCAGTTGTGTGTGATGCTGGTGCCCTTGCCTGTGGTTTCCTTGTCGTGGGACCCGGCTGCGGTGGGGCCGCTACCCCCGTTGGTGGTGTCGTTGTCTGTGCCGGTCGGTGTCCTGTGCCCGTGTTAAGAGCAGGGCAACGTAGCTGACGTCAAGAGGGTTCACCCCCCCCCCCCCGCGACGGAGACGCGGTCCCCGTGCCTTGCTGGCAAGCCATGGCTATAGTTCCGCGGGCGAGAGCCAAGCTCTGCGTGACCCGTCGGGTGTGTTTAGTGTTGGTGAGAGCTGAGTCGGAGTTGGGTAAAGTCGGGCGGGGAGATGGTCGATGCAAAGTGAAGAGTGGAGTGAATGATCGAATGCCGGAACTAAAAATGAGACTGAGGATGCCGGCGCCGATCAATATATCCGCTTGGCGCGGCGCGAGCCAGTCCGTCACGAGCAGGATGTCATACGTGCAGACGTCGCAAACTTGGACAGTGTGTGCTGCATGTACATTTGCCACCTGCATGGGGAGGCCTGCAATCTGTCCGAGCGGCGCGTCAATGTCACAGGTGGAGATAAAGAAGCGGAGTCGAGTGGGCTGGATGAGGTGCTGCATGTGGAGCGAGCGGACCATCCAGAGCGCAAATGTGGTGTGTGTGGCACCGGCGTCCACTATGGCCACGAACTTGCGTCCGCATATCCACACGTAACACCATGCCACGTGGACCTCGGATGGTGCGGGTAGTCCGGGGGTAAGGGCCGTGGGTGACCAGGTGCGTGAGGCACGTGCTGCGGCATCACGCGCACTAGAGTGAGTGAGGAGGATGCATCGGGATAGCAAGCGGATACCGGTCATGCTGTCTTGCTTGCATGAGAGATGGACGCCAAGAGGAGAAAGGGAGGGGTTATGAGTGGTAAAGAGGGCGTGGAGATCTTCTGCAGACTCAGGGGAGTGGAGAAGGAAGTCCACCAGGGTGAGAGGATGGCGGCTGTCGAGGAGTGGGGTAGCGGGGACAGGAGGAGTGTGTGGGTTGCTTGTGGGAAAGGTCTGTGGTGTAGGGGGGACGGTTGCGAGGTTCGCGGGGATGCATGTCGTGGGGGAAGATGGGGTGCGATCTCTTCCAACGTCCAACCGCGGATGGTGGGGTTGTACCAACGAGCGTGCTGTAGGCCAGATATGGAGAGGGCTGGTAGGGTCTCCGCGAGTGCTACCTCCGCGGTAGGGTCGAATGCATTGAGGAGTTGCAAGGCAACCTCCTGTTCCCCCTCATCAAATTCGCATGCCACTCCCTCCCATTGCGCTTCAGTGTCTAGTGGCGGTGCCAGGATGTCAGGGATGTGCTCCGCAGCATCCGGAGGTGCCTGGTCAGGTTCTGGCCAGTCATGGCGCGGAAGTCGGCTCAGAGCATCCGCGTTGCAGTTGGCAGCTGCAGGCTGGTACTTGATCTTCATGTTGTAGCCCTGCAGGAGGAGTGCCCACTTGGCTAGGATGCCCTCATGGTTTTGGGTGGTGAGGAGCCATTGGAGGGCCTGATGGTCCGTGAAGACCGTGAATGGCTTGCCATTCTTTATGTAGTCGTGGAAGTGTTGGAGTGCCCAAAGGACAGCCAGGCACTCGCCCTTCACCGGCGGGTACTTCCGCTCTCCTTCGGTGAGAGCACGACTGGCGTACGCAATCACCTTCTGGGTTGGTTCCTACACTTTATGGGATAGGATGGCGCCCAGCCCATCCCGCGACCAGTCAGTGGTGATGGAGAATGGGAGGTTGAAGTCGGGGAATTCGAGCATGGGTGCGGTAACTAGGCGGTGCTTGATTTCCGTCCAGGCGTCCACGCATTCTGATGTCCATGCAAACGGCACATCCTGGTGCGTCAACTCCTGGAGTGGCTTGATGATACGTGCGTGGTTGCGGACGAACTTCTGGTAGGAGACAAAGCCCAGGAAGATTTTGACCTGTCACGGGGAGGAGGGCTGACGCCAATCCTGCAATGCCGCAATCTTCTCAGGGTCAGTCTTGATGCCATCCGCGCTCATCACGAAGCCAAGAAACTTCATTTCCGCAGCTCCGATGGAGCACTTGGCTGCCTTGAGCTTGAGGTTGGCCTTGCGGAGGGCAACGAAGACAGCGGCCAGGGTAGCAAAAAGCTCTTCGAAGGTGTGGGCCGCAACCATAATGTCGTCAATGTAGCAACTGACATTGGGAATCCCGCGGAGGGTGGAATCCATGACCCGCTGAAACGTCGCGCTGGCATTGCGGAGTCCAAAGGGCATGCGCGTGAACGCGTACAGACCCTCTGGTGTCACGAATTCTTTCTTGGCAATGGAGTCTGGGTGCATGGGGACGGCATGGAAGGCAGCCTTGACATTGAGCTTTGCGAACCCTCCGCGACCCTGTTGCCGCTCCTGTATGTCGACCATCAGTGGCATGGGGTACGCATCCTCCTCGATTACACGGTTGAGGTCGCGCAAGTCGACGCACAATCATTTAGACCCGTCCGGTTTCCCCATGATGACCAAGTTGGCACGCCAAGGGCTGACGATGGGGACGATCACCCCTTGCGCCTTGAGTTCCGAGAGCCCCTTTGTGATTATGGTCTCCTGCTTAGGGAGAATACGCCGCACTTTTTGCTTTGTGGGCGCGGAATCCCCCATGGAGATGACGTGGAAGGTTTCCACGGCCCCCAGATCAACCGCGGACCCAGCGAAGATGTCCGCACATTTGTCCAGAAGGTCGCAGAAGTCCTGCTTTTGTGTGGGGGAGAGTCGTGAGTCGAGCATGTGATCCCATCGCGGTGGTGGTGGTGGTGCTGTTTTGCGGAGTGGGTAGAACTCCTCCTCCTCGAGTGAAGGGGCCAGCTCCAAAGACTCACTGTCCCCTATGCCACAGTCCCAAGAGGTTGGTCTGTACTCCGGGTTTGGCTGACTCTTCCGCGAGTTCCTGCCATTCGCCGGCTGTGATCTGTTCTGCATCAGGCACTTCCGATGAGAGAGGTTGCAACCCGCTTGCATGGGCGTGAGAGTCCTCTGCCACAGAATCCAGGAGGGAGAAGGATTCGTGGCCGGTTACAAGTATCGCTGCCCTGTCGCTGATGGTGATGGGGTAGTATGCTTCCTCTCCGACTGCAGAGCTGAGTTGCGTGATTCCAAGGGAGAAGAGAAGGTTGGCCTGCCGCAACACCAAGTAATCCATGCCCAGGAGCACGTCATACGTTCGGGCTTGCATAACTTGGACGTTCACTGGGTCATGAAGGGATCCCACCTGTATGGGAAGGCCGTGAACCTCCTCGTCTCCATAGTCCATTCCGCCCGCCGAGTTGGTGAAGAGGCGGCACGTGGGTAGGATGCAGTCTGCCCATCCGACCACCAGGAGGACGCGGAACGCCACAGTGGTGTGGGTGGCTCCCGTGTCGATGATGGCCAGGAACATCCTTCCACAGATCCAAACCACACAGCAGGCGACCTCGTAGTGGTTGTCTTCCTGTCGCGGTGGTTCCAAGGGCTGTGGTGCCCATCCCCACTCTCCTTCCGCGGGATTGCGTGCTAACGACGTCTCGGGTACCGCACGACGGGTGTTCTGTGTGCCGGGTGTAGGCGTGGTACAGTTGAGGGAGATGCCCACAGCTCGGATGCATTGATTGGCCCTGGCGAACTCCTCCTTTGGTCGTGGTGCAGTCTTGAGATGAATGCGGAGGAACTTAAAGAAATTGACTTCCGCAATGGGGGTGGTAAAGAGGCGTTGGACGGGGTCAGAGCTTCTCTCCGCGACTGCTGGAGCTATGTTGGGTGTCTGCGAAGATGGGGCAGGTTACTTCTCCACCGGGAGTGGTGGTTTCATCTGTCGTCGTTTCTCTGGTACGACGGTGCGATTGACATCTGCCTACTGGAATCGCTCCTCCGCGACCTCTGCTTTGCGCCTCGGGTCCTCCTGTACTCTGGGTGCCACCCGTAGATCCAATCCGCGCAGGCCCAGTTCATGGGCTCGTGCGATGAGAGTCATCTCTTCGGTAGTAGGAGGCACCTCTGTGGTCTCGTCCTCCGCCATCGGTAGCCCCAATTTGATGTTGCGGGCTCCGTTCGCAGGGTTCGCAGATGCCTGTGGATTGGGCAGAATGCCTTGTCCGCCTGGGGCAGCTTCGGGTTGATGATCCGGAGCTTGTCGCCCAGCCTGCGTCTGCTGCTGATGCAGCTGGGCCTGCCACGGTTGATCATAGTACCGCTGCCACTGCTGCACCATGGGGTCCTGCTGCATGGGGTCGGTACGCGGAGCACCTTGTTGTTTGCGCGGGCAATCTTGAGGAATATGCTCCAAACTCTGGCAGGTGTAACAGGCCTTTGACTTAGGTTGAGAGGCCTGTGTTGCTAGTGCTCGAGTGTGCGAGTCTCCGCCTTGATGCTGTCGCGTAGATCGCTGCCGCGTAGAGATGGCCGTGGCATCCTGCACCGCATCCTGCAGGGACTGGTAGCGCTCAGGGATCATCAGACTGCTGATCTCATCGGGGAGTGCGAGGATGAGATTCTGCTGTAGGACCCACAGCGGCAGTCCCTCCCCTTGAGAGCTCTTTGCGGCTGATGCCCAAGTGAGGGACTGGTCCAAAAACCTGCGAATGTCGGCATTCTTCCGCATGACTTTCTTTTCAATCTTGCGGAGTGCCTCTTCTTTGGTCAGCTGCTTGAAACGCTCGATCAACGTGTTGCCAAAGTCCTCGAAGGAGCTGAAGGGCGCTCGCGCATTGTACCAGTCCTCCGCCGCACCCTACATATGGAGCTCCGCGGTGGCCAAACAAAGATCTGGTGGGATCCGCACTATGCTGGCATATATGGTGATCTGCTTCAACCAGGTCCACGGGTCCTCCTCAGGGGTTCCCTTGAAGATGTCTAGCCGCGGAATATTGGCTGGTTGCGCGCGCACGTACTGCAGCTGGGGCATGGTGTTTCGATTAGCCATAGATGTCATCGCGGGGTGTGGGTACGAGGCCGTAGCCGCCGAATAACCCACGTGGCTAGTTTGTGGCTGCCCCTGAGGTGCAGGTGTGGGGCTACTCACTGGTGCTGCAGCCGGGAGGGTATAGTAGTGAGTTGCAGTGGTCGCTTGTGTCGTGTAGGATGCGGAATAAAATATAGTCCCAGGGGCCGGTGTCTGGGTGCTTGGGGCGGCAGAGGCTGTAGGTCCTGGCAGCCAGTAGCCCTGTGGTGGAGGGTGTGACACTACAGAGTGGTAGAGCGGGTTGGCAGTAGGTACTACACGGGTTACAGTGGCTCTTGGGGTCGGCGGGAGCGCAGGATAGGCGGAGCGGGACATAGTCGTCTATACCTGGCTGGTAGGTGGTGGTGCGTGAACCGCAACTCCCGCTAGCGCGGTGCCCATCGGCTGCTAGTGATAGACCGGATGTCCAACCATCACGGGCATCAGTTGCGCCACCAAGGGGACTGGCGGTGGTTGCCACGGTGCCTGCTGCATAGGTGTCTGTTGTGTTACTCCTGCCGTGCAGGACGTGGCCCACGGGCCCATCATCATCCAACCCGGACGGGCTGTGGTAGAGAAGGTTGTTATAGGCCCCGCTTGCGGCAGAGTTCCAGACAGTCCTGGGTGAGGGTGATGCTAGGGCCATGTAAGTAGCTGCTGTGTTTCTTGCAGTGGCTGCGGAACCAGAAGAGGTTGGTGCACCATCACCTCTCTCTGTTCCAATGGCGGTGTTCCATGCCATCCCGTGAATTGTGGATTTTGACTCGCTGTTGCCCTTACGCTTGGTGTCACTGGGATGTTCACCATATTTGATCGCGGATTCACCTGGGGAGATACTTCTTCCATCGCGGTGGGCGGTCCAGCGCCAACTGCCTATCCCTCTGCTGACCATTCTGCTGCTTGCGGGTAGGGCTGCTGCTCCGTTTCTGGCATGGAAGGTGGCATGCCCAATTGTTCCGTGAATACTCCCTGTGACAGCTGCCTCACCCCCCCTGTTCTCCTTACTGAAGGTGAGTGTTCCGCCGGCATGCACCCCAGCTGCGGTTGGTGGCGGTGGGCGTCCTCCATGGTTGGCATCCTAGAGACATATGGAGCCGGAGAGGTTTCCAACCCTGCTAGGGGCGCGGAGTGCACGTAGTCCTCCTCTTCTACCCGTGGCGATTGTCTTCCGCCGTGCCGCTGGTAGACTGATCCTTGGTATGCCACGGACTTCCCGCTCTCGGAGAGTCTGTATGCTGGCGATGGCACATTGGAAAACCACCACTGCTCCATAGAGACATTGGCTTGGAGCTGGTGGGTTTCGTGCACATCTTGGCTGTGTACGCTTTCCACCTCTACGCGGTCCTCCTGTGCGTCCATGATGCGCCGCTAGTGTAGCTGTTTTAGCCACTCGGTGACTCTTTAGAGCTGTACCAGTGGATTCGCGCCTGGCGATGAACTGACGGGCGTGCGAGAGGGCGTGGGGGAGGTGTCTATACTGTCCACCTGTGTGGTTGCACGCCGCTGCAGGAAGTGGCGTACAGAAGTTTGTTGTGGATGCTCCTGGTGCCGTCTCCGCGTAGCCTGATGCACGAAGCTGGCTCCCGACATGTGTGACTGAAGCTGAAGGTCGCGTGTAGTTCCGCTAGACAAAGAGCGGGGAACAGTCCACGCTCACCGCACCATGACACTGAAGCCCCCAATTTTGCCGCGCAATGCTCTCCTTACGCACTCTTCTGGTTCCGCGCCGGGTCTGCTCCGCGTTTTTGTTGTTCTGCGGTGCCGCAGTGCACTTGTTCACTGGTTGGTTGCTGCTTCTCCTGGTCTTACGCGGATGCTTCCTACCCTTAGGACCCTGCGCGTGGGTAGTGCTTTGCGGCTCACTCCTTGCCGGCACGAGAGTCCGCCACCTCGTGGCCTCTGACTCCTCTACCCGCGGAACCCCGTTCCATGGCTGTACGCAAGGCCGCGACGTCGCCGGCAGCACCCTTCACCCTACTTGCGTTCCTTGGTGGTGACAGTCCCTAGCGGAAGCCTTGTTGGACCCAAGATCAGAAGTGGAGCGACCAGTGGGACATGCACACACTCGGAGAAGAAGATTTTGTCCTCCGCGGAATGCCTCCGCGGAGAGCACACTTGTTGTTCCTTTGACGGGGGCGGATCTCGGGTAGGAAGCGGGAGAGAAGTAGGAACTTTGCTGATAAATGCGCGGATCAATGATACATGAGGCGGTAGTCTGGATCTGAATAAGTCGGGAGCCTTTCAACTGGAAATGATACTTGCATCGAGTCAGGCAGTACAAGATCAGAACAAGATCACATCACACCGGTTCCTCCGCTACGCAGCTACGTTATAGTCACCCCACCTAGCTATCTAAGTCCCCTCCCACATTGCTCTTTCCCCTACTTCGGACACCGCGCGGTGCGTTATGCGCAGCGCGGGTCTCGTCCTTTATCACACAACAGACTACTTCTACATTTCTCTGCCCTACCACTACTTCTTCCTTCACTCCGTGGCTTGGGATGTGCGTGGTCCTTGTGTTCTTCCTTGAATATTTGTCTTCGCACAGTGCGTCCTCCCGGCCCTCCTCCTTGATCACCACTGCCAATTCTGGGATCTCATTGGCCGAGCTCCTGCCGCCCTCTTCCTGACATCCGGTTCCGCCGGCGGATGTCTTGCACGTCCGACGCTCCTGCTACACTCCCACCTTTCCGCGGCTCGGCACATGTTCTCTTCCCACCGCGGACTCTCATCCCTGCCTATCCCACCTCTTTTTGCCTCCTCCGCTACAAGCGCTTCAAATAGCCATAGAGGAGCCGCCGTTGATTGTTTGTTCCCTGGCAGCAACTTTTCCCGCCTGTCCTCCTCCACCGCCACTGGAGTCCGCACCACCCCACGCTCTACCGCAACCTCATTGCGGGAGCCAGCATCCCTTGCGCGTCCTTCGGTGCTCCGCGGCCTCCCCTTCATCCTCCTCCGCGGATCTGTGGTCGCGGCCGCCTTTTTCCGCGGACTTGTGGGTCGCGGCGACTTCCTTCCGCAGATCCACTTACATGCACTTACACGTACTTACGCACATTTACATGCACTTACACGTACTTACATGCACTTACACACACTTACACCCACTTACACACAATTATACGTACTTACATGCACTTACATGCACAAACATGCACTTACACGCACTTATATGCACTTACATGCACTTACACACACTTACACTCACTTATACGCAATAACATACTCTTACACGTACTTATATGCACTTACACACACATACACGCACTTACTTACATGTACACGTACTTACACACACTTACACCCACTTACACATACTTCAATGCACTTACACACACTTGCACACACTTACACGCACTTACACGCACTTACACACACTTACAAGCACTTATACGTACTTACATACATTTACACACATCTACACGCACTTACACATACCTACACAAACATATACATATCTACACGCACTTACACACACTTGCATGCAATTACATGTACTTACATGCACTTATACATACTTATACGCACTTACACGCACTTACACACACTTACACATACTTATACGCACTTACACGCACTTACACACACTTACACATACTTACACGCACTTAAACATACGTACAAGCACTTGCACACACTTACACGCACTTACATGTACTTACATGCACTTACACGTACGTATACACACTTACATGCACTTATACGCTCTGACACGCACATACACACATTTACACGCACTTACATGCACTGATACGCAATTACACGTACTTACATACACTTACACGTACTTACATGCACTTAGACACATTTATACGTACTTACACATAGTTACACACAGTTACACACACTTATATACACTTACACGCACTTATACACACTTACACGCACTTACACGTATTTACACATACTTGCACGCACTTACACACACTTATACATACTAACACCCACATACACAAACTTATACGCACTTACAAGCACTTACACGTACTTACACAGAGTTACAAACACTTATACGCACTTATACACACTTACACGTACTTAGACACACTCACACAAACTTACATGCACTTACATGCAATAACACATACTCACACGCACTTACACGTACTTACATGCACTTATACACACTTATATAAACTTACACGCACTTTCACACTCTTACATGTACTTACACACACTTACACGTACTTACACGTACTTACACACACTTATACACACTTCCATGCACTAACACGCACTTACACGCACTTACACACACTTACATACACTTACATGCACTTACACGCACTTACGTACATTTTCACGCACTTGCACTCACTTACACGCACTTACACACACTTACACGCACTTACATGTACTTACACGTACTTACACACACCTACACATACTTACAAGTACTTGCACGTACTTACATGTACTTACACACACTTAAATACACTTATACACACTTTTACGCACGTACACACACTTACACATACTTACACGCACTTACACACACTTACATGCACTTATGCAGACTTACACACACTTATACGCACTTACATGCATTTATACAAACTTACACACACTTAAACACACTTACACATACTTACACACAGTTACACGCACGTATATGCAATTAAACACCCTTACAAGCACTTAAATGCACTTAGGTGTACGCACATGCACCTACGCACACTTACACAGAATTTCACGTACGTACACACACTTAAACACACTTAAATACACTTATATGCGCTTAGATGCACTTACACACACTTACAAGTACTTACACACACTTACATACACTTACACACACTTACACGTACTTACATGCACTTACACGCATTTACACATACTTACACGTTCTTATACATACTTACACGTATTTGCATGCACTTACACGCTCTTACATGCACTTACATGCACTTACACGCACTTACACGCACTTACACGCACTTATAGGCACTTACACGCATTTATACACACTTACACGTACTTACACATACTTACACACACCTACACACCCTTATACACAGTTACACATAGTTACACATAGTTACACGCACTTATTTTCACTCACACATACTAATACACACTTACACACACTTACACGCCCTTACACACACTTACACGTACTTACACGCTCTTATACAAACTTCTGCGTACTTACGCGTACTTACATGTACTTACACACACTTACACGCACTTACAGGCACATACACACACTAATACGCACTTACACGGACTTACACGTACTTACACGTACTTACATGCACTTACACACACATACACGTACTTATACCTACTTACACGTACTTACACGTACTTACACATACTTACACGTACTTACACGTACTTATACGCACTTACACGCACTTATACACAGTTACACATACTTACACGCACTTACACGTACTTACATGTATTCAAATGCACTTACACGCACTTACACATACTTACACGCACTTACACGTACTTACACACACTTATACGCACTTACACACACTTACACACACTTACATGTACTTACATGTACTTACATGCACTTATACACACTTATACATACTGACACACACTTATACACACTTACACCCACTTACACGTAATTACACCCACTTAAATACACTTACACGTACTTATACACACTTACACGGACATACACACACTAATACACACTTACACATATGTATACGTACTTACTCGCACTTATACGCACTTACACATACTTATACGCACTTACAACCACTTACAGATATGTACACGCACTTATACACACTTAAACACACTTACACACAGTTACACATACTAACACGCACTTACAGGCACTTGCAGGTACTTACATACAGTTACACGCAGTTACACGCACTTATACATAGTAACACGTACATACACGCACTTATACGCACTTACACATACTTATACACAATCACACACACTTACATGCACTTATACACACTTACACGTAGGTATATGCACTTACAAGTACTTACACATACTCCTACGTACTTACACACACTTACACACACTGGCATGCACTTACAAGCAATTTTATGCACTATTACGCACTTCAACACATTGACATGTACTTCCACGCACTTACACGTACTTACACGTAGTTACACGTTCATACATACTCTTGCACACACTTACATGCACTTGCGCGTACTAACACACACTTACACGCACGTAAACGCACGTATACACACTTATACATACTTACACATACTTGTACACCCTTGCATACACTTCCTCGCACTTACACATACTTACACGCACTTACACACACTTCCATGCACTAACACACACTTACACATACTTACACACACTTACACACACTTACATACCCTTACACATACTTACACGTACTTGCACATAGTTGTACGTACTTGCATGCAGTTAAACGCACTTACACGTACTTACACACACTTACACACACTTACACGTACTTATACGCACTTACATGCACTTACATGCACTTACACATACTCACACATACTTACACGCACTTTCACACACTTATATGCATTTATACACACTTACACGCAGTTACACACACTTACGCATACGTACGTGCACTTACGCACACTTCCACATACTTTCACGCACTTACACGCACTAACACACACTTAAACGCACTTACATGTACTTACACGCACTTATACGTACTTACACATACTTATACATACTTACACGCACTTACACGCACTTACATGAACTTACATACACATACATGCACTTGCATGTACTTATACGCACGTACAAGCACTTACACATACTTACACGTACTTACATGCACTTACAATCACTTACACACACTTACACACACATACATGCACTTATACACACTTATACACACTTACACGTACTTACACATAGTTACACACAATTACACGCACTTACACATATTGTAACACACGTACACACACTTACCCGTACTAACACACACTTACTGGCACTTATACGTACTTACACGTACTTACATACAATTACACACACTTACACATACTTACACGCACTAACACGCACTTACATGTACTTGCACGCACTTACACACACCGACACGCACTTACACATACTTACACGCACTTACACGTACTTACACACACTTATGCGCACTTACACACACTTATGCATACATACACACACTTACACGCACTTACACGCACTTATACATACTTACATGCACTTGTACACACTTCCATGCACTTGGATACACATACATGCCCTTACATGAACTTACACGCACTTACACACACTTATATACACTTACACGCACTTACACGCATGTACACACACATATACACACTTACACGTACTTACAAGCACTTATAGACACTTACACATACTTACACGTACTTACACACACTTACACATACTTACACGCACTTACACACAGTTACACGCACTTACACATACTTACATGCACTTACACGTACTGACACACACTTACATGCGATTTTACACACTTATACGTACTTACACACACTTTTACGTACTTAAACGTACTTATATGCACTTACATACACTTACACACACTTACACGCACTTACGCACAATAACACGCACATAAACGTACTTACACACACTTACACGCACTTACACACACTTACACGTACTTACACACACTTACACGTACTTACATGCACTTACACACACTTACATACACTTACATACACTTATACACACTTAAACGCACTTACACGTACTTACACACACACATATATCCACATAAACGCACTTACACGCACTTACATTCACTTACACACACTTATACGCACTTACACGCACTCACACGCACTTGCACACACTTGCGCGCACTTAAACTTACGTACACACACTTACATGCACTTACAGGTACTTACATGTACTTACACGCTCTTACACGTACTTACACGCACTTATACCTACTTACATGCACTTGCACACACTTACATGTACTTACACGCACTTACACATACTTACACATGCTTACACGCACTTACACGTACTTACACGTACTTACATGTACTTACACGAACTTACACACACTTACACCTACTTACATACCCTTATACACACTTGTACACACTTGCACAAACTTGCATGCACTTAGACGCACTTATACGCACTTACACGTACTTACATACACTCACACACACTTACACGCTCTTACAGGCACTTGCATGCACTTACACACACTTATACGTACTTACATACACTTACACGCACTTACATGCACTTACATGCACTTACATGCACTTACACACACTTATACATACATATACACACTTACACGCACTTACACAATTACATGTACTTACACACACTTACACACACATACACGCACTTATACCCACTTACACAAATTTACACGCACTTACACGTACTTGCACGCACTTATACGCACTTATACGTACTTACAAGCACTTATACATAATTACACACACTTACACAAACTTACACATACTTTTACATACTTACACATACTTACACGAACTTATATATAGTAACACGCAGTTACATGTACTTACACATACTTACACGCACTTTCACACACTTACACGCACTTACACGTACTTACATGCACTTACACGCACTTACACACACTTATACGTACTTACACATATTTAAATGCACTTATACACACTTATACGTACTTACACGCACTTACACGTACTTACACGCACTAACACACACTTACACATACTTACATGCAAGTACACACGCTTAGAGGCACTTATACATAATTACACGCAATTAAACGCACTTACACGTAATTACACGCACTTACACACACTTACACACATTTTCACACACTTACACACACTTACATGTACTTACACACACTTACACGCACTTACACACACTTATTTACACTTACACATACTTATGCACACTTATACGTACTTATACGCACTTACATGCACTTACGTGCACTTACACATACTTACACACACTTACACATACTTATACACGATTACATGCACTTACACACACTTACACACACTTACATGCAGATACACGTACTAACACAAACAAATATACGCACTTATATGCACTTACACGCAGTTACACACACTTGAATGTATTTGCATGCACTTACACGCACTCATACGCACTTACATTTTTTTTTATTCTTTTTTTGGTTTTTAAGATGGCATACGCACTTACACATACTTATACGTACATACACACACTTACACGTAATTATACAAACTTACACACAATTACGCGTATGTACATGCACTTACGCACGCTTACACACACTTTTACATACTTACACACACTCACACACACTTAAACGCACTCATACAAACTTAGACACACATACACGTACTTATACGTATATGTACATACTTATACAAATTTATACACACTTACATGCACTTACAGGCACTTACATGCACTTACTTCCACCTACATGCACTTACATGTACTTATACGCACTTACACGCAGTTACCAATACTTACATGCACTTACACGCACTTACACGCACTTACACACACTTACACACACTTATACATACTTACATGCACTTAAACACACTTATACACACTTACACATACCTACACACAGTTACATGCAGTTACACGCATTAACGCGCACTAACACATACTAACACACACTTACACACACTTAAACGTACTTACGTGCACTTACACGCACTTACACATACTTATACATACTTACATACACTTACACACACTGACACGTACTTACACGCACTTACACGTACTTACACACACTTGCACGTACTTACATGCACTTACATGCACTTACTCGTACTTACACGCACTTACACGCACTTATGCGCACTTACACGCGCGTATGCATGCTTACATGTACTTACACGCACTGACATGCACTTACACGTACTTACATGCACTTACACGCACTTACACACACTCACACACACTTATACCTACTTATACACACTTACATGCACTTGCACGTACTTACATGCACATACATGCACTTACACACACTTACACACACTTATACATACTTATACATACTTACATACACTTACACACACATATACGCACTTACACGTACTCACAAGCACTTATACGCACTTACACACACTTACACATACTTATACACACTTACACGTACTTATACGTACTTACACACACTTACATGTACTAACACACAGTTACACGCAGATACATGCACCTACACGTACTCTCATGAACTCACACGTACTTACACACACTTACACGCACTTACAAACACTTACACGCACTTACACACACTTGTACACACTTACACGCAATTACACACACTTACACGTACTTACATGTACTTATACGCACTTGCACACACCTACACACAATAGCACACACTTAAACGCACATACAAACACTTACATGCACTTACACGTACTTACACGCATGTACACATACTTACACAAACTTACATGTACTTACACGTACTTACATGCACTTACACACACTTACATGCACTTATACACACTTACACATACTTACACGCTCTTACACACACACATATGCACTTACACGTACTTACACGCACTAATGTGCACTTACACGCACTTGCACTCACTTGCACACACTTACACGCAATTATACACACTTACACCTACTTACATACACTTACACATACGTATACGTACTTCCAGGGACTTACACACACTCACACACACTTACACATACTTATATACACTTATGTACACTTACACGCACTTACACGCGCTTACATGCACTTACACACACTTACACATACATATACGCACTTACACACACTTACACGTACTTACATGTACTTATACACACGTACACACACTTACACGTACTTATACGCACTTATACGAACTTAGACGCACTTACACACACTTGCACGCACTTACACATACTTATGCATACTTACAAGCACTTGTACATACTTAAACACAATTACACGCACTTACACACCCTTACATGTACTTATACATACTTACACACACTTACACGCACTTACATGCAATTACACGCAATTACATGCTCTTGCACATACTTACATGCACTTACACACACTTACACGTACTTACACGTACTTACACACACTTATACACACTTATACGTACTTAAACACACTTACACACACTTATACGCACTTACACGTACTTACACACACTTACACGTACTTACACGCACTTACACACACTTACACGTACTTACACGTAATTACACATGCTTACACGCACTTATACATAATTACACACGTGTAAACGCACGTACACGCACTTACACATACTTGCACACACTTACATGCATTTACACACACTTACACACACTTACACATACTTACACACACTTACACATACTTACATGCACTTACACGTACTTATTTGCACATACACATATTTACATGCACTTACACGTACGTATATGCATTGACATGTACTTACACACACTTACACACACTTAAACACACTTACACACACTTACACACACTTACATGCACTTACAAATACTTACACGTACTTATACGTACTTACACGTACTCACATGCACTTACATGCACTTATATCACTTACACGTACTTACATACGCTTACACGCACTTACACACACTTACACGCACTTACATGCACTTACACATACTTACACACACTTCCACATACTTACACGCACTTACATACACTTACACGTAGTTACAAGTACTTACACACACTTACACGCACTTACACCTACTTACACACACTTATACACCCTTACACACACTTTTACACACTTGCACGTACTTGTACGTACTTACATGCACTTACACATACTTACACGCACTTACACGCACTTACATCGACTTACACACACTTACACACACTTACACGTACTTACACGCACTTACACGCACTTACACACACTTACCTGCAGTTACATGCACTTACACACACTTACACACACGTACACCCACTTAGACGTACTTACACGTAATTATACGTACTTACACACACTTACACGCACTTACATGTAATTACACGCAGTTACATAAACTTACACGTACTTACACACACTTACTTGCACTTACGTGCACATACACATACTTACAGGCACTTATACGCACTTACACTTACACGCACTTACACGCACTTACACACACTTACACACACTTACACATACTTACACGTACACACATGTACACGTAATTTCATGCACTTAAACGCACTTACACGTACTTACACGCACTTACACGTACTTACACGTACTTACACGCACTTACACACACTAACACGCACTTAAACGCACTTACACACGCTTACACACACTTACACGCACTTACACATACTTACATGCACTTACACGTACTTTCACATACTTATACGCTCTTACACACACTTACACACACTTAAACACACTTACACATACTCACACGCACAAACACATACTTACACGTACTTACACATACTAACATGCACTTACACACCCTTACACATACTTGTACACACTTGCATGCACTTGCACGCACTTACACAGACTTACACGCACTTACTTCTACCTACATGCACTTACACGCACGTACACCCACTTACACACACTTACACGTACTTACATACACTTACATGCACTTACACACACTTACACGTAATCACACGCACTTACACATACTTGCACGTACGTGCACGGACTTGCACGTACTTACAGGCACATACACGCACTTACACGCACTTACACGCACTTGCACGCACTTGCACGCAATTGTACACATTTACATATTAATGTACACACTTACAAGACTTACACACACTTATACACACTTACATGTACTTACACACACGTTCAAGCACTTACACGCACTTACATGCACTTACACACACTTACATGCACGTATACGCACTTACACGTACTTACACAAACTCATACGCACTTACATGGACTTACACGTACTTACACACACTTACACGCACTTACACACACTTACATGCACTTACACAAACTTACACGTACTTTCACGCACTTACACATACTTACACGTACTTACACACACATACAAGCACTTACACGTGTTTGAAATAATCTGCACTGCCACAAGGAATTCCCGTGGTTGGTACCACGGAAGATATTATCTGTCCACTTTACTGAAATGCCCCTCCCTAGAAAATATCGGAAGACCAGCCCGTGCCGAATGGCACTCGCGGGCGGCCCAACGTCTGGCACACGGATCGAACAACTGGGCTTCGCTGTCCCCGCCGCTGAAGATGTCAACGGCAACAAGTGGGTGCTCGCAGTCGTCGGATGTTGCCTACCATCCAAGGGGAATCCCGCCGCTCCCGCCAAAACCCCTAAAGGAAGGCGGCCCGGTTCCCACAGCAAGAAAAAGCAACGGCAGTGGCGCGTACTCACCAAAGGCCTCCAAAGACCTGCTGCTGCTCCTTGGAGCTCAGCGGCAGCACAAGCTGAAGCCAGACTGCGGTTATAGCAGTCGCACCGCCCTCCCTAGGAGTAGTCACCCATAGCGTAGCATGTATGAGGAGTAGAGGTAGTACATATACTTGTATCCTTTGATTATCCTAGTTAACCCTTTATGGTTCACTGGTTTCTCCGTGCCATTCATCGCTTCCGCTTGTCTTCTGCCCGCAATCTGGCTGTGGCACTTCTCCTCGTGTTCTGACTTCAATGCCCGCCTCTCGGCTGTGGCGGTGCTCCTCATTCATCATCACTTCTGCCCGCCATCCTGGCTGTGGAAACATCGTTTCACCTGCCTGTGTGGTGAGCCCGGGTCCTCGAACTCTGCGGCCTCACACTCGCTTGCACTGTACACCGCTCGTTCGTTTTCACTCACTCGCGGCCTGCATATGGTTGCTGAGGCTCGCCCCGCTGGCTTGCCCGCACCATAGTGTTGTGGTCCTCTACTCCTCAGTCGTCATCAACCCGCCTTCACTGTGCTGCGGCTCCGTTCTCCCTCCATCGTGCCCGCACCTTTGTTGCTGCACCCACGTGAGTTCCTGGCAATCATACCATAGTTCTGTGCCTCCAAAGTACATCTCTCATTGATGTCTCCTCGTGTCCTCTTAAAGTACTGCTGCGGCACTGCCTAGGATGTAGCCCACGCTTCGGCACTGTGGCTCGCTCTACCAGCTCGCCCGCTCCTCAACAGCACACCAGCCTTCCTCCTCAAGCTCAACATCAAGCCTAAGATCTCTTCCAAATTCCTGACAACACGTACTTACACGCACTTACACACACTTACACAAACGTACATGCACTTACACACACTTACACACACTTACGCGCACTTACACACACTTAGACGCACTTACACGTACTTACACGTACTTACACGTACTTACAAGCACTTGCACCCACTTACACACACTTACATCCAATTGCACGTACTTGCACCACTTTCACGCACTTAAATGTACTTACACGCACTTATACACACTTACACATACTTACGTGCATGTATACGTACTTACACGTACTTACACAGACTCATACACACTTTCATGTACTTACACAAACTTACACACACTTACATGCACTTGCACGCACTTACACGCACTTGCACGCACGTGCACGTACTTGCACTGACTTACACGCACTTACACGCACTTACACACACTTATACGCACTTACACATACTTACACACACTTATACACACTTACACGTACTTACACACACTTACACACACTTATAGGTACTTACACATACTTACATACACTTACACATACTTACATGCACTTAGACGTACTTATATACACTTACAAGCACTTACACGCACTTACATGCACTTACATGCACTTACACACAGTTACACATGCTTACATGTACTTACACACACACGCACTTACACGCACTTGCACGTACGTGCATACACTTGCATGTACTTACACGCTTTTACACGCACTTACACACTCTTACACGCTCTTACACCCACTTACACACGCTTATATACACTTACACGTACTTACACGTACTTATACGTACTAACACATACTTACACGTACTTATACGCACTTAAACGTACGTACACACACACTTACACGCACTCACACACACTTGCACTCACTTACATGCACTTACAAGTACTTACATGCACTTACATGCACTTATGCGTACTTACATATACTTACACGCACTGATGCACACTGACGCGCACTTATGCACACTTACGCACACTTACATGCACTTTCACGTAATTACACACACACACACACTTAAACGCAGCTACACAAACTTACACATACTTTCATGCTGTTACACACACTTATACACACTTAGACATACTTACACGCACTTACATGCACTTACACGCACTTACACGCACTTACACACACTTACACGCACTTACACGTACTTACACATACTTACACACACTTACAGGAACTTATACGCACTTACACGTACTTACACATACTTAAACGCACGTACACGCACTAACACACACTTACATGTACTTACAAGCACTTACAAGTACTTACACACCCTTAAACGCACTTATACACACTTACATGCACTTACACGTACTTACATGTACTTACACGCAGTTACATGTAGTTACACGCACTTAAGTGCACTTATACGTACTAACACGCACTTATACGTACTTCCACATACTTATACGTACTTACACGCACTCACACGTACTTACAGGCAGTGACACACACTTACATGCACTTACACACACTGACACGTACTTAAATGCACTTACACGCATTTACACATACTTACACACATTTGTACATACTTGCACGTACTTACACGCACTTACACACACTTACACACACTTACACGCACTTACATGCACTTACACGAACTTACACACACTTACACACACTTACACACACTAACACACTCTTACACGCACTTAGATGCACTTACACGTACTTACACGCACTTACACGTACTTCCACACACTTACACTTACATGCACTTACACATACTTGCACGCACTTACACGTACTTACACGTACTTACACACACTTCCTCTTACTTTGACGTACTTACATGCACTTAGACACACTTCCACGCACTTACACGCACTTACATACACTTACATGTACTTACACGCACTTACATGTACTTACACATACTTACACGCACTTACATACACATACATTCACATATACACACTTACACATACTTATACGTATGTATATGCACTTACGTGTACTTACTTGCAGTTACACGCAGTTACACACACTTACACGCAATTACACGCACTTACACGTACTTGCACGTACTTACGCGCACCTACAAGCACGTACACACACTTACACATACTTACACACACTTACGTGTACTTACACGCACTTACACATACTTACACACAATAACACGAACTTACACACACTTACACGCACTTACAAGTACTTACACGCACTTACACGCACCTACACATACTTACACGTACTTACATGCACTTACATGCACTTACACGCACTTACACGTACTTACACACACTTATACGCACTTACACACACTTACATGCACTTACACGCACTCACATGCACTTACACATACTTACATACACGTGCACGTACTTGCATGTACTTAAAAGCACTTACACGCACTTGTACCCACTTACACGCACTTACATGCACTTACACGTACTTACACGCACTTACACGCACTTACACACACTTACACACACTGACATACACTTATACGCACTTATACACACTTATACGCACTTTCATACACTTGTATACATGTCTACGCACTTGTACGCACTTACACGCACTTATAAGTACTTAAACACACTTACAGACACTGACACACACTTACACATACTTACACACACTTACACATAGTTACACGCACTTACACGCACTTCCACGCACTTGCACGTACTTACACGCACATACAAGAACTTAAATATACTAACACGCACTTACACGCACGGATATGAACTTACACGCACTTACACGCACTTACATGCACTTACACATTGCTACATGCACTAAAACTTTCTTATACATACTTACACGTTCTTACACGCAGCTACACACACTTACAAATACATACACGCACTTACATGCACTTATATACTTACACACACTTACACCCACAGACACAAACTTACACGAACTTACACATACATACACATACTTACATGTAATGACATGCACTTACACGTACTTACACACACTTACACACACTTATACGTACTTACACACAATTACACGCAGTTATGCACACTTACGCAGACTTATGCGCACTTACGCACTTTTACCCCCCCTTGACACAATTACACGTACTTATACACACTTAAACGTCCTTACACGCAGTTAGACGCACTTCCACACACTTACACACATTTACACGCACTTACACGCACTTACAAGTACTTACATGTACTTACATGCACTTACACGCACTTACATACACTTACTTGCATGTGCACATACTTGCACGCACTTACATGCACTTACATACAATTTCACATACTTACACGCAGTTAAACACACTTACACGTACTTACACGTACTTACACTCACTAACACGTACTTACACATACTTATACGTACTTACACGCACTTACACGCACTTACACGCACTTACACGAACTTATATGCACTTACATGCACTTGCACACACTTACATGCACTTATGCATAGTTCCACGCACTTACACGCACTTACACACCCTTATACGCACTTACACGAAGTTACACACACTTACACATACTTACACGTACTTACACGTACTTACACACACTTACACACATTTACACACACTTACACATACCTATATACAGTTACATGCTCTTACACATACTTACACGTACTTACACGCACTTACACACACTTAAACATGCTTACACGCACTTACACACACTTACATGCACTTACACGCACTTACATTCATTTACAAGTACTTACATGCACTTATGCACACGTACGCCCACTTACGTGCACTGATGCACACTTACACACACTTTAACCTACTTACATGCACTTACACACACTTAAACATACTTATTCGCACTTACACGTACTTACACGTACTTATATGCACTTACACACACTTACAAGTACTTACACGCACTTATACGTACTTACACGCACTTAAGCATACTTACACGTACCTACGTGCACTTCCACATACATACACTTATACGTACTTACATGCACTTACACACCTTACACACACTTACATGCACTTACATGCTCTTACACACACCTACATGCACTTACATGCACTTACAGGCACTTACAAGAACTTACACATACCTACACGCACTTACACATACTTACACGCACTTGCACATACTTACACGTACTTACACGTACTTACACTTAGGTACTTGAAGTTACACGCACTTACATGTACTTACACATACTGACACGCACTTACACGCACGTACACCCACTTACACGTACTAACACGTACTTGTACACACTTGTACATACTTGTACGTACTTGCACGCAAGTACACGCAAGTACACGCACTTACATGCACTTACAAGCACTTACACACACTTACACACACTTATACACACTTACACGTACTTACATGCACTTACACATACTTACATACACTTATACACACTTACACACACTTACCCGTACATACACGTACTTACACATACTTACACACACTTTAACGTACTTACAGGCACTTACACGCACTTACACATACTTGTACGTACATACACGTACTTGCACACGCTTACACGCACTTACACGTACTTATACTTATACGCACTTATACCCACTTACATGCACTTACATGCACTTACACACACTTAAACACACTTACTCACACTTACACCTACTTACACGCACTTACACGCACATATATGCAGTTACATGCACTAAAACGCACTAACACACACTTACATGGACTTATACACAGTTACATGTACTTACACGCACTTACACGTACTTACACACACTTACACACAGTTACACACACTTACACGTACTTACACATACTTACACGCAATTACACACAATTGTATGCACGCGCACGTACTTGCACATATTTACACACATTCACACGCACTTACACACACTTAGGTACACTTATACGCACTTACACGTACTTATACGCACTTACACATACTTATACGCACTTACACGCAATTACACCTACTTGAACGCACTTACACGCACTTACACGCACTTATATGTACTTACATGCACTTACACACACTTATGTGCACTTACATACAGTTACACGTACTTACACACACATACATGCACTTACATGCACTTACACGTAGTTACTTATGCTCACACATACTTAGACACACTTACACATACTTACACATACTTACACGTACTTATACATACTTACACGCACATATACGTACTTACACGCACTTACATACACTTACACGTACTTACACACACGTATACACACTTACATACACTTATATGCACTTCCACATGCCTACACACACTTACACGTACTTACACACACACATACTTACACGCACTTACATGCACCTACACAAACTTACACATACTTACATACACTTACATGCACTGACATGCACTTACACGCACTTGCATGTACTTACATGTACTTACACGTACTTACACACATTTACACGTACTTAGATGCACTTACATGTACTTAGACACACTTCCACGCACTTACACACACTTACACGCACTTCCATACAATTACATGCACTTACATGCACTTACACGTACTTACACGCACTTACACACACTTACATGCACGTATACACACTTACACATACTTACACGTACGTATATGTACTTACGTGTACTTAAACGCAGTTACACGCACTGACACACAATTATACGTACTTACATGTACTTGCACGCACGTACATGCACTTACAAGCACTTACACACACTCACACATACTTACACACACTTACATGTACTTACACGCACTTACACATACTTACACACAATAACACGCACTTACACACACTTACACACACTTACAATTCCTACATGCACTAACACGCACTTACACGTACTTACACGCACTTACACGCACTTACACACAGTTACACACACTTACACACACTTACATGCACTTACACGCACTTACACGCACTTACACATACTTTCATTCACTTGCACGTACTTGCACGTACTTGCAAGTACTTGCACGCACTTAAAAGCACTTACACACACTTATACCCACTTACAACCAATTACATGCACTTACACGCACTTACTCGCACTTACATGCACTTACATACACTTACACACACTGACATACACGTATACGCACTTACACACACTTACACGCACTTACATGCACTTGTATACATGTCTACGCACTCGCACACACTTACACGCACTTAAACGCACTTACACACACTTACACACACTTACACACACTTACACGTACTTACACATACTTACACACACTTACACATAGTTACACGCACTTACACGCACTTATACGCACTTACACGTACTTACACGTACTTACAAGCACTTACACGCACTTACACACACTTATACGCACGGATATGCACTTGCATGCACTTACACGCACTTACATGCACTTACACACAGTTCTACGCACGTACACGCACTTACAAGTACTCACACATTCTTACACGTGGTTACACACACTTACACGCACTTACACGTACTTATATGCACTTATATATACTTACCAAACTTACACCCACTTACACGCACTTACACGCACTTACACACACTTACCCATACTTACACATAATTACATGCACTTACACGTACTTACACGCACTTACACGCACGTATACTTACTTACACGCACTTATACGTACTTACACGTACTTACACGCACTTATGCACACTTACGCACACTTATGCACACTTATGCATACTTACACGCACTTTCACACAATTACACACACTTACACACACTTAAACGTACTTACACGTACTTAGACGCACTTTCAGACACTTACACGCACTTATACACACTTACACGTACTTACATGTGCTTACACGCACTTACATGCACTTATACACACTTACACATACCTCACACACTTACACGTACTTACACATACTTACATGTACTTAGACGCACTTACACGTACTTACACATATTTACACATATTTACATGAACTTACATGCACTTACATGCACTTTCATGCACTTACATGCACTTACACGCACTGACATGCACTTACAAGCACTTACAAGCACTTACATGTACTTATAAGTACTTACACACACTTACATGCACTTACACGCACTTATAAGTACTTACACGTACTTACACGCAGTTACATGCAGTTACACGCACTTACACACACTTGTACATACTAACACGCACTTACACGTACGTACACGTACTCAAACGTACTTACACACACTTACATGCACTTATACTCACTTACACGCACTTACATGCACTTACACACACTTACGTGTACTTACACGCACTTACACGCACTTACACGTACTTACACCCACTTACACACACTTACACACACTTACACATACTTACACGCACTTACAAGCACTTACACACACTCACACGCACTTACAAATACTTACACGTACTTACACACCCTTACACACACTTGTACATACTTGCACGTACTTGCACGCACTTACATGCACTTGCACGTACTTACACACACTTACATGCAGTTACACGCACTTGCATGCATTTACATGCACTTACACGCTAATATACACCTTCTTGCACTTACAGAAAATTACACGTACTTAGACGCACTTACATGCACTTGCACATAGTTGCACACACATGCACGCTCTTACACGCACTTAAACGCACTTACACGCACTTACAAGCACTCACATGCAGTAACAGGTACTTACACACACTTACATGTACTTGCACGTACTTGCATGCACTTGCACGCACTTGCACGTACTTCCACGCACTTCAATGCACTTACACACACTTGCTCGCACTTACATGCACTTACACGCACTTATACATACTTACACACACTTAAACGCACTAACACACACGTACACACACCTATACGAACTTACACATACTTATATGCACTTACATGCACTTACACATACTTACATGCACTTATAGACAGTTACTCGTACATACACGCACTTACACGCACTTACACGCAGTTACGCGCATTTACACGTACTAACATGTCCTTACACGTACTTACACACACTTACATGCACTTGTGCACACTTACACACACTTACACGCAATAACACGTACTTACACACACTAACACATACTTTAACGCACTTATATACACTTACACATATTTACACGCACTTACACACACTTACATACACTTACACGCACTTACACGTACTTACACTCACTTACACATACTTTCACGCACTTATACACACTTTCCCACACTTACATACACTCACATGCTCTTACACGCACTTACACGTACCAACATGCACTTACAGGCACTTTCAAGCACTTACACGCACTTACACGCACTTACACACACTTACACATACTTACACACACTTACATGTACTTACAAGTACTTTCGCACAATTTCATACAATTACACACACTTACGCACACTTATATGTACTGATACGCACTTACACGCACTTACACGTGCTTACATGCACTTACATGCACTTACATGCACTTACATGCACTTACACACACTTACATGTACTTACACGCACTTACACGTACTTACACATACTTTCACGCACTTACACGTACTTACACATGCTTACACACACTTACACACACTTACACACACGTATAGCACTTATATGCACTTACACGTACGTATACGCACTTACACGTACTTACACGTACTTACATGCACTTACACGCACTTACACATACTTACATACACTTACATGCACTTACAAGCACTTACACACACTTAAACACACTTACACACACTTACACGTACTTACACGCACTTACACACACTTACATGTACTTATATGCACTTACACATACCTATACGCACTATCACAGTTACATGCACTTACACATACTTACACGTACTTAAACACACTTACACACACTTATACACACTTATATGCACTTACACGCACTTACACGCACTTACACGCACTTGCATGCACGTGCATGCACTTGCACGGACTTACACGCCTTTACACGCACTTACACATACTTACATGTACTTACACGCACTTGGACGTACACGCACTTACACACATTTAAACATACTAACACGCACTTACACGTACTTACGCGCACTTACACGTACGTACACGCACTTTTGAGCGCTTACACGTACGTATGTGCACTTATATGCACTTACACGCACTTACATGCACTCACACACATTTACACGTACTTACACACACTTAGACGCACTTACATGTGTCGGAAATATGACTCCGACAAGGTCTTTCTCACAATATATACCCCTCGGACAATCCGAGTTCTTAATACTGGTTCAGGTCCCACACAGAACAACCTTGGCAACGGCTGGTTGGTCACGACCGTTCTGCCAAAGCCGAGCCGCTCCTAATAAGCGACCACATCGCCACGCGTCCGGCTAGCGGAACGAAGCCGTTAATACTTACTTTGTCCTGTTCTGTCATATATACGGAGGATGTTCATTCCCTCCCTAGTTTAACCAGACCAGTTCTACTCATCCTGTTCCCCTTTGGTTCTGCGGCTTCGCCGCCGTGTCTTCGCTCTGCTCGCTCCTTGCATTCCTTGTCTTCGCCAGCCCCTCTCAACGCGTCGCTCCGTCACTCTCGCTCCTTCGCTCAGCTCTCATACTCCGCCAACCATCACTCACCTCGCCAGCACTCTCTCTCACATCAACCTGTCTACCTCGGCTACCTCGCGTCTCAGCCCCTATCAGCCTCCGCGACTAGCTCCTCGCACCGCTCTCGGCTACGTCACTCTGCCGACGTACTCTTGCTTGTCCCAACGCGCCTGCCTGCTTCTTCTATTGCTGTTCTTGTACCTATATTCTTATGACATGGTATCAGAGCATCAGGCAACATCACCTGGTGCCTTGGTATCGCACCATCGCTCTACCCCCATCCCTTCTCTATCGCTTCTGTTCACATTCCTCGGCCGCCGCTGCTGCCACTTCGCTCCTCTCCGCTTCATCCGCAGCTGACTTCAGCAGCTCTGCCCGACAAGCTCTTCGCGCTGAAGAAACGCTTCGTCGTCCCAAGAAGGCCTTGCGCACATTTCCGCGCCCGTGGCTAGCTACTGGTGACGTTTCGCCCACATCAGCCGCAAGCAACTCTTGAGCCGCCGCCTGCCGTCAACTACCAAGAAGCTTCCTCCTGTCTGCCATCCGCTGCCCCTCATCACATCTGCCTCCGCAAGGATCTCCTTCTCTTTCATCTTGCCTCATCAGCCTTATCTGCTACTTCCTCGCTGCCGTCCTCCGTCCGCCTGTGTCCTTCTTCTCAAGCCGCCTTCTCACATCGCCTCCTCGCCTCGTCAGCAACTGCAGCCAAAACTGCCACCGTCAGGATATCGGACACCACCAGTCTTCCTGTTCCCATTTCCGAGCCAACTGTGGAACAAGCCGTCAATCTCCTGACATCAGCAGACTAGTGCCTCTGCCCGTTGTCTGACTCCCTCTGCCGCAACCAACCTCTTCCAGCTGACAGGATATCGGACACCACCAGTCTTCCTGCTCCCACTTCCGAGCCAACTGGGGAACAAGCCGTCACTCTCCTAAAAGCAGAAGAAGTGGTTGTGTCGCTCCACCTCCCTGCCGCACCGCCTCTCTTCTCTCCTGCGTCAGTCTGCGTCTACCCTCCTCCACCTGCATTGTCGTCCATCCTCATTCTCTGCATCATCCTCATCTGCTTCCATCAACCCTCCTTATCCTCGCTCCAGTCTCCTCAACTCTATCAGCCGCCCGTTGCTGCCTCATCTGTCCTTCTCTCTCCATCATCAACATCCTCCGAGCTGCTTTCTCGCACCGCCTTTTCACCTCGTCAACAGCTAGAGCCAAAACTACCGCCGTCAGGATATCGGACACCATCAGTCTTCCTGCTCCCGTTTCCAAGCCAACTAGGGAACAAGCCGTCACTCTCCTGTCATCAGCGGATCAATTCCCTACCCGGTGCCTGACCTCCTCTGCCGCAACGAACTTTCCCAGCCGACAAGATATCGGACACCACCAGTCTCCCTGCTTCCATCTCCGAGCCAATTGGGGAACAAGCTGTCACTCTCTTGAACGCAGAAGAAGTGGTTGTGATGCTCTAACTCCCTGCCGCGTCGCCTCTCCCCTCGGTCTCCTCCGCTCGCATCGCGCCCTACCTCTCTTACGTCATCCGCTTTGATCAGCCCTCCTTGCCATCCTCACTCCAGTCTCCTCAGCTCCATCAGCCGCCCGTCTCTGCCTCATCTTCGTCTCTCCATATTCAGTATCCTCCGTGCCGCCTTCGCCTCAATCGTCCACATCAGCATCATTCCTTCGCGCACGTGGTTTCGCCCCTGCGTCCACTCATCAATCAATCGTTTCCTCCGCTTCCGCATCGCTTTCAGCTCGGCACAAGGATCCGCCCGGTCGCATCGCCTTTTTTTGCGATGACCTGCGCCCACGCCGAAACTTCCTTCAGCGCACGCGGTTCGCCCTTGCGCCCACTCCGTCATCATGATCAGGTTTTGCTTCAGCAACCATTATCAACATCTGTGATTGGCACAAGGATCTACACGAGCTAGCTGTCCGTTTATGCAGCACCTTGCACCCACGCCTATAACAGATTTCTTGCGGCGCGTTGGCACCTACCTTCCCCTTGCCGCATCCTACTCCCCTATTTCAACTCGCACACGTGGTCTCGCCCCTACGCCCACTCCACGATCAATCACTTTCTGCCATCAATCACCTTCCATCATCAATTCGGCAAACGGATCCGCCCGGTTGCATCGCTCATCCGCGTCGACCTGTACCCACGCCAAAAACAACCAAAGCGCACGTGGTTTCACCCCTGCGCCCACTCCATCATCAATCGTTCCTCCGCCATCATTCGCTTCCGCTCTGCTCAGCACAAGGATCTACCCTGTCCAATCCCGCTGGTAAACAGACACCAGCAACTGCCACACACTCTCAACAACCAACCATCATGGCAGTACAAGCCCTCGACTGGACACACATTCCAGTTCTTGATCAGTTGGGAGAGAACATCCACGACTGGTATGGTGGCATACAAGTAAAGACAAAGCACTCTTTCCTACGCGGGTATCAGCTCTCCCTCTTTTTGGAAGGAGTTTATGACAACCCCGGATGTCCCCCAAGGGCATATACAACAACCTTGCTCAACATAAAATGATGCTTACGTGACACCACCCATACTGTCTACCACAAAATTATTGACGAAGTGTCACCTGTTGCAGTAATGTGGCACACTCTTGTGGCAACAGCGTGGAACCCAAACCTGTGCAACGTGATCATCCTCTCCCTCTGTCGAGTGGTCAAACCCCCAATAGACAAAGACACCTAGACACTGATACCCTATAGGCGCTCAGGTATTCATACCTTGTCGGACTCAGGGGGGCTGTATGAAATATGACTCCGACAAGGTCTTCCTCACAATATATACCCCTCGGACAATCCGAGTTCTTGATACTGATTCAGGTCCCACACCAAACCACCTTGGCAATTGCTGGCCGGTCACGACCGTTCTGCCAAAGCCGAGCCGCTCCTAATAAGAGACCACATCGCCACGCGTCCGGCTAGTGGAAAGAAGCTGTTAATACTTACTTTGTCTTGTTCTGTAGTATATACAGAGGATGTTCATTCCCTCCCTAGTTTAACCAGAACAGTTCTACTCATCCTGTTCCCCTTTGGTTCCGCGGCTTCGCCGCCATGTCTTCGCTCTGCTCGCTCCTCGCATTCCTTGTCTTTGCCAGCCCCTCTCAACGCTTCGCTTCGTCACTCTCGCTCCTTTGCTCAGCTCTCATACTCCGCCAACCATCACTCACCATGCCAGCACTCTCTCTCACACCAACCTGTCTATCTCGGCTACCTTGGCTATCTCAGCCCCTATCAGCCTCTGTGACTAACTCCTTGCACCGCTCTCGGCTACGTCACTCTGCTGACGTACTCTTGCTTGTCCCAACGCTTCTGCCTGCTTCTGCTGCTGCTGTTCTCGTGCCTACATTCTTCTGACAACATGCACTTACACACAGTTACACACACTTAGATGTACTTACACGCACCTACACATACTTACACACACTTACACGCACTTACACACACTTACATGTACTTACATGTACTTACACGTACTAACATGCACTTACACGTACTTACATACACTTACATGCACTTATGCACACTTAAATGCACTTACACGTACTTAGATGCACTTACACACAATTACACACACTTACACACAGTTACACACATTTATACGTACTTACACACAATTATACGTACTTACACGTACTTACATGCACTTACACGCACTTACACATACTTACATGCACTTATACTCACTTACACGTACTTACACATACTTGCACACACTTACACTTACTTACACGTAATTATACACAATTACACACACTTACATGCACTTACATGCACTTACACGCACAAACATGTACTTGCATACACTTAAAGGCACTTACAAGAACTTACACTTACACGTACTTACACGTACTTACACACACTTACACGTACTTACACACAATTACACATACTTACACACAGTTACATGCAGTTATACGTTCTTACACGTACTTGCACGTACTGACACGCACTCACACACACTTACACATACTTACACGCACTTACACGGACTTACATACACTTACATGCACTTATACGTACTTATACGCACTTATACACATTTACATGCACATACATGCACTTACACTTACTTACGTGCACGTATACACACTTACACATACTAAAATACACTTGCACGTACTTACACGCACCTACAGGCACTTTTGTGCACTTACGTGTACATACACACATTTATGCATACTTAAACACACTTACACACACTTACACACACTTACACACACTTCCATGCACTTACATGCCATTACACGTACTTACTCGCACTTACACGCAGTTACACGCAGTTACACGTACTTACACATACTTACATGCATTTATACGCACTTACACACACTCACGTGCACTTATACGCACTTACATATACTTACACGCACTTGGACACACTTATACGCACTTACACGTACTTACACACACTTACATGCACGTACACGCACCTACACGCACTTACATGCACTTACATGCACTTACACGCGCTTACACGCACTTACATGCACTTAAACGCACTTACACGTACTTACACACACTGACACATACTTACACATGCTTACACGCACTTACATGCCCTTACACGTACTTACACAAACTGACACGCACTTACACATACTTACACACACTTATATGTACTTACACACACTTACACGCACTTACACGTGCTTACACGCACTTACACACACTTACACGCACTTACACATACTTAAACACACTTTTACATACTTGCACTCACTTACACATACTTACACGCATTTACACAAACATACACGCACTTATACGCACTTACACACACTTACACGTACTTACACGTACTTACACGCACTTAAATGCACTTTCACGCACTTACACATACTTACACGCACTTACACGTACTTACACATACTTACACGTACTTACACACACTTACACGTACTTACATGCACTTACATGTGTAAGTGCGTGTATGTGCATGTGAGTGCGTGTAAGTGCGTTTAAGTATGTGTAAATTCATGTAACTGTGTGTGAGTGCGTGTAAATGCGTATAAGTGCGTGTAAGTGTGTGTGGGTGCGTATAAGCGTGTGTAAGTGCGTGCAAGTGTGTGTAAGTGCATGTAAGTGCTTGTAAGTGCATGTAAGTGCGTGTAAGTGCGTGTAAGTGTGTGTAAGTACGTGTAAGTGTGTGTAAGTGCGTGTAAGTGCTTGTAAGTGTGTGTAAGCATGTGTAAGTACATATAAGTGGATGTAAGTGTGTATAAGTGCGTGTAAGTACGTGAAAGTGCATGTAAGTGCGTGTAAGTACGTATAAGTACGCGTAAGTGTGTGTAAGTGTGTGTAAGTGTGTGTAAGTGAGTGTAATTGCGTTTAAGTGTGTGTAAGTTTCTGTAAGTGTAGGTAAGTGCGTATAAATGCGTGTAAGTGGGTGTAAGTGTGTGTAAGTATGCATAAGTACGTGTAAGTGTATGGAAGCGCATGTAAGTACATCTAAGTGTGTATAAGTGTGTGTAAGTGCATGTAAGTGTGTGTAAGTGCGTATAAGTGTGTGTATGTGCCTGAAAGTGTGTGTAAGTGCATGTAAGTGCGTGTATTTGCATGTAAGTGCGTGTAAGTGTCTGTAAGTACGTCTAAGTGTGTGTATAAGTGTGTGTAAGTGCATGTAAGTGCGTGTAAGTGCGTATAAGTGTATGTAAGTGCGTGAAAGTGTGTGTAAGTGCATGTAAGTGCGTGTATTGGCATGTAAGTGCGTGTAAGTTTGTGTAATTACGTATAAGTGCGTGTAAGTGCGTGTAAGTACGTGTAAGTGCATGTAAGTATGTGTAAGTGCATGTAAGTCCGTGTAAGGGTGTGTAAGTGTGTGTAAGTGTGTGTAAGTGCGTGTAAGTGTGTATATGTGCTTGTAAGTGCGTGTAAGTGTGTGTAAGTATGTGTAAGTGCGATGAAGTGCGTGTAGGTGCGTATAAGAGTGTATAAATGCATATAAGTGTGTGTAAGTGCATGTAAGTGCGTGTAAGTGCGTGTAAGTACATGTGATTACGTATTAGTGTATATAAGTGTATGTAAGTACGTATAAGTGCGTGTAAGTATGAGTAAGTGCGTGTAAGTGTGTGTAAGTGCGTGTAAGTGTGTGTACGTGCGTGTAATTGTGTGTAAGTATGTGTATGTGTGTTTAAGTTTGTGTAAGTGGGTGTAGGTATGTGTAAGTGCATATAAGTATGTGGAAGTGCATGTAAGTGTGTGTACGTGCATGTAAGTTTGTATAAGTATGTGTAAGTACGTGTGAGTGCGTGGAACTGTGTGTATGTGTGTATAAGTACCTATAAGTACATGTAAGTGTGTGTAAGTACGTGAAACTACGTGGAACTGCGTGTAAGTGCATGTAAGTGTGTGTAAGAACGTGTAAGTGCATGTAAGAATGTGTATGTGCGTGTAAGTTTGTGTAAGTACGTATAAGTACTTGTAAGTGTGTGTAAGTGCGTGTAAGTGTGTGGAAGTGTGTGAAAGTATGTGTAAGTACGTGTAAGTGTGTATAAGTGCATGTAAGTACGTGTAAGTGTGTGTAAGCACGTGTAAGTGCATGTAAGTATGTGTAAGTATGTGTAATTGCGTGTAAGTACGTGTACGTGTGTGTATGTGCGTGTAGGTGTGTAGAAGTGTGTGAAAGTATGTGTAAGTACGTGTAAGTGTGTATAAGTGCATGTAAGTACGTATAAGTGTGTGGAAGTGCGTGTAAGTGCATGTAAGTGTGTGGAAGTATGTGTTAGTACGTGTAAGTGCGTGTACATGTGTGTATGTGCGTTTAAGTGCATGTAAGTGTGTGTAAGAGCGTGTAAGTGCATGTAAGTGTGTGTAAGTATGTATAACTGTGTGTAACTCGTGTAAGTATGTATAAATACATGTAAGTGCGTGTGAGTGTGTGTAAGTGCGTGTAAGTTCGTGTAAGTGCGTGTAAGTACCTATAAGTGCCTGTTAGTGTGTATAAGTGTGTGTAAGTACATTGAAGTACGTTGAGTGCATGTAAGTGCATGTAAGTGCATGTAAGTGCATGTAAGTGCATGTAAGTGCGTTTAAGTACGTGTAAGCGTGTGTAAGTATGTGTTATTGCATGTAAGTACATGTAAGTGCGTGTAAGTACGTGTAAGTGCGTGTAAGTGTGTATAAGTGTGTATCAGTGAATGTAAGTGCGTGTTAGTACGTGTAAGTGCATGTAAGTGCATCGAAGTGCGTATAAGTATGTTTCAGTATGTGTCAGTTTGTGTAAGTGCATGAAAGTGTGTGTAAGTGTGCGTAAGTACACGTAAGTGTGTGTAAGTGTACGTAAGTACACGTAAGTGCGTCTAAGTGTGTGTAAGTATGTGTAAGTGCGTGTAACTACGTGTAAGTATATATAAGTACATGTAAGTGTGTGTAAGTGCGTATAAGTGTGTGTAAGTGTGTGTAAGTGCGTGTGTGTGTGTAAGTGCGTGTAAGTACATGTAAGTGCATTTACGTACGTATACGTTTGTGTAACTGCATGTCAATGCGTGTAAGTATGTGAAAGTATGTGTAACTGTGTGTAAGTGTGTGTAAGTGTGTATAACTGCATGTAAGTACGAATAAGTGCGTGTAATTGTGTATTAGTGCATGTAAGTACGTATAAGTACGTGTAAGTATGTGTAAGTGTATGGAAATACGTGTAAGTACATCTAAGTACGTGTAAGTGTGTGTTAATGCGTGTAAGTGCGTGTAAGTATGTGTAAGTGTGTGTAAGTGCGTGTAAGTGTGTATAAGCACGTATAAGTGTATGTAAGTGCATGCACATGCGTGTAAGTACGTGTAAGTACGTGTAAGTGCGTGTAAGTTCATGTAAGTGCATATAAGTACGTACGTGCAAGTGCTTGTAAGTGCATGCAAGTGCGTATAAGTGCGTGTAAGTACGTATAAGTGCGTGTAAGTATCTGTAACTATGTGTAAGTGTGGAAAAGTACGCGTAAGTGAGTGTAAGTGCTTGTAAGTGCATGTAAATACGTATAATTGCGTATAAGTATGTATAAGTACATGTAAGTTTGTGTAAGTGCGTGTAAGTACGTTTAAGTATGTGTAAGTGTGTGTAATTGTGTGTAAGTGTGTGTGAGTATTTGTAAGTGCAAGTACGTGCGTATTAGTACGTGTAAGTGCGTGTAAGTGTGTATAATTGCGTGTAAGTGCGTGTAAGTGCGTGTAAGTGCGCGTAAGTGCATGTAAGTGGGTGTAAGTATGTGTACGTGCGTGTAAGTGTGTGCACGTGTGTGCAAGTGTGTACAAGTGCGTGTAAGTGCATAGAAGTGTGTGTAAGTGTGTGTAAGTGTGTTTAAGTACGCGTAAGTGTGTTCAGGTGTGTGTAAGTGCGTGTAAGTACGTGTATGTGCATGTAAGTACGTGTAAGTGTGTGTACGTGCATATAAGTGCGTGTAAGTGCGTGTAAGTGCGGATACCTGTGTGTAAGTACGTGAAGTATGTGTAAGTGCGTGTAAGTGCATGTAAGTGTGTATAAGTGTGTGTAAGTGTGTGTAAGTGCGTGTAAGTACGTGTAAGTGTCCATAATTGTGTGTAAGTGTGTGTAAGTGTGTAGATGTGTGTGCACGTGTTGGAAATAAGTGAGAACCAGCCTCACCCCTCTTATCACTCGGAGAAATCCGAGTCTCAGAAGTTAAGGTTCAAGACACCGTCTGAACCTGTCAAAAGAATGTAGGCATGAGAACAGCAGCAACAGAAGCACGCAAAAGCGTGGGGACAAGCAAGATTACGTCAGCAGAGTGACGTAGCCGAGAGCGGTGCGAGGAGTTAGTCGAGGAGGCTGATAGGGGCTGAGACCCGAGGTAGCTGAGGTAGACAGGTTGATGTGAGAGAGAGTGCTGGCGATGTGAGTGATGGTTGGCGGAGTATGAGAGCTGAGCGAAGGAGCGAGAGTGACGGACCAAAGCGTTGAGAGGGGCTGGCGAAGACAAACAATGTGATGAGCGAGCAGAGCGAAGACACGGCGGCGAAGTCGCGGAACTAAAGGGGAACAGGATAAGTATGACTGTTTTGGTTAACTCGAGTGAATGAACATCCTCCGTCATAAAAAGATAGAATAGGACAAATGAGCAGAGCAACAAATTCTTTCCGCTAGCCGCACGCGGGTGACAGATGTCACGTTATTAGGGGATGGCTTGACATGTTGGGCTCAACGGTTTGTCTGACCGAGGGCCGTTAGGTCAAGGTGGTTCGGTCTCGGACCTGAACCGTTATCAAGAAAGTGGGAATAACTCTTGTCTGAGTCGATGATTTACAATAGACCCCCTGAGTCTGACAAGAGTTAATGGAAGTACTTTTCTTAATCTCCTGGGACATGACCATTGCATTCAAGAAGACCCTTCCACATGGCGTGCAGATCACTTGGATGAGCTGCCACCAGGTAGTGTAGGTTTCTGGTCATGAAGCGTCGTAGCCAGGCACGGAGACCGTAGTCAAGGCTATCCTGCTTTCTGGTCATCTCAGCTTGGGAGCAGCGCTTGCCGAGATACTTGGGTCTCCCAAGGAGGGCATTTGTAGTTGCAAATCCACCAATGAGCTCTGGGTAGAGAAGGTTGTAGATTTGTGTTTGCCACTCTTGGATATTTCTTTCTTATTTGTAGATGAGCTCGGCAGCTTGTCCTTGTCCCACTGCAGCAGGAATAGGGGCAGGTACTGGAGACCCTTCTTCCACTGGTTCCTCTGCCTCTTCCTCCTCTTCTTCTGCTGGTACCACATCAATTTTGAGGTAGGGTCTAGAGTTGAGGTCTTTGGACAGAGGTGGAATGATGGGATTGTCTCGGTAGGGGAGAGTGATCCATCACCGTTTCCATGCTTCCAGCTATAGGCTGAACCAGAGTTCTGGTCCATTCCTTGCATTGATGCGTATACGATGGAACGACATATCCACGAGGTTGAAGAGATTTCCCCAGATTTGAAGGAAGGTTGCACGGTAAAGATGTGGAGCATGTTGATGTGTGCGCTGATGCTCGTAGACGCCAAGAAGAAAGTCGGAGACATGGTACTCATTGATGAAGATGGTGCTGGTCAAAGTCAACACAGTATGTGACCAGCTGTGGATGTTGCTTCCATCTTCCTCAAGGATGGGGCAGCGGTGCCAAGGGTTGGCCATGGTAGATGGAGCAGAAGGGCAGCGGCAGTTGAGGTAGCAATTGATGAAAGTTAGGTTAGGCCGAGAGTGGTGATCAGATCGGCATGAGAGTGGAACCACGTGCGTTGAGGAAGGTTCGGAATGTTAAGTGGAAGAGGCGAGAGCTTGTAGCAGCAGAAACGAGGAGTGATTGAATGGGCGCAGGGATGGATCCTCCTACGCTTGGGAAGTTTCAGCGTGGGCGTAGGTCGTCGCGGAACAGGCGATGCAACCGGGCGGATCCTTGTGCCGGGCGGAGAATGAAGCGGACGGCGAGGGACGATTCACGACGGAGTGAGCGCAGGGGCAAAACCACGTGCGCGATTGAAATAGTGGAGCAAGATGCGGCAAGGGGAAGGTGGATGCCAACGCGCCGCGAGAAATCTGCTACTGGCGTGGGTGTAGGTTGCTGCGGAAGCAGGCCGCTAGCTCGTGCAGATCCTGGTGCCGTTCACAGATGCTGATGATTGCTGATGAAGCGTAGGCTGATGACGATGGTAGAGTGGGCGGAGGGGCGAACCGCGTGTGCTGAAGGAAGTCTCGGCGTGGACGCAGGTCGTTGCGGAAAAGGTGATGCGACTAGGTGGATCCTTGTGCAGATCTGAAAGCGATGCGGAAGCGGAGGAAACGATTGATTGATGAGTGGGCACAGGGGCGGAACCACGTGCGCAATAAAGCGATGCTAATGCGAATGAGTGACGAGAGGGCAGCGCGGATGATGCTGATGACGGAGGAAGTTTGGAGATATGAGGCAGGAACAGGCAACTGACAAAGCGGAGGAGACTGGAGTGAGGATGACAAGGAGGGCTGATGGCAGTAGATGAGGATGATGTGAGAAGTGAAGACTGAAGGCTGATGATGATGATGCTGGAGAAGAGAGGTAGGGTGCAATGCGAGCGGAGGGAGCTGAGCTGAGACGCGACGCAGCAGGGAGATCACAACCACTTTCTTCTTGCGTTCATGAGAGTGACGGCTTGTTCCCCAGTTGGCTCGGAAATGGGACCAGGAAGACTGGTGGTGTCCGATATCCTGTCAGCTGGAAGAAGTTGGTTGCAGCAGAGATGGTCAGACAGCAGGCAGAGGCGCTAGACCGCTGATGTCAGAAGAGTGACAGCTTGTTCCCCAGTTGGCTCGGAAATGGGAGCAGGAAGACTGGTGGTATCCGATATCCTGACGGCGGCAGTTTTGGCTGCAGCTGCTGACGAGGCAAGGAGGTGGTGCGAGAAGGCGGCTCGAGATGATAGATGCGAGCGGGCTGAGGAAGCGAGTCGAAGCGATGGAATGAAGATGGCGGTAGAGCGATGACATAGTCACAGGGCACCAAGTGATGTTGCTTGATGCTCTTATACCATGTCAGAAGAATGTAGGCATAAGAACAGTAGCAGCAGAAGCAGGTAGAAGCGTTGGGACAAGCAAGAGTACGTCAGCAGAGTGACGTAGCCTAGAGCGGTGCAAAGGGTTAGTCGCGGAGGCTGATAGGGGCTGAGATGCGAAGTAGTCAAGGTAGACAGGTTGATGTGAGAGAGAGAGTGCTGGTGAGGTGAGTAATGGTTGGCGGAGTATGAGAGCTGAGAAAAGGAGCGAGAGTGACGGAGCGAAGCATTGAGAGGGGCTGGCAAAGACAAAGAAAGTGAGGAGCGAACAGAGCGAAGACACGGGGGCGAAGTCGCGGAACCGAAGGGGAACAGGATGAGTATAACTGTTCTGGTTAACTCGAGGGAATGAACATCCTCGGTCATAGAAAGACAGAAGAAGACAAATGAGCAGAGCAACGACTTCTTTCCACTAGCCACACGCGGATGACAAATGTCACGTTATTAGGGGATGGCTTGACATGTTGGGCTCAACGATTAGTCTGACCGAGGGCCGTTGGGTCAAGGCGGTTCGGTCTTAGACCTGAACCGTTATTGAGAAAGTGGGAATAACTCTTGTTGGAGTCGATGATTTCCAACAGAACCAACTTGACCAAACGGCTCTTTAATCATCCGACAGTTCTACCAACAGTCAAGCAATCCCCTAATAAAGTTACATCTGTCACCCACGTCCGGCTAGTGGAAACGAAGCCGTTGTACATGCCTTTGTCTTGTTATGTCGATATATACCGTGGATGTTCATTCCCTCGAGTTAAGCAGAAAACTTCTTCTCATCGTGTTCCCCTTTTGGTTCCGCGGCTTCACCACCGTGTCTTCGCTCTGCTTGCTCCTTGTATCCCCTGTCTTTGCCAGTCCATCTCAACTCTTCTCTCCGTCACTCTCGCTCCTTCGCTCAGCTCTCTTACTCCGCCAACCATCACTCATCTCGCCAGCACTCTCTCACATCAACTTATGTACCTCGACTTAGCCTCTATCAACCTCCGCAACTAACTCCTCGGACCGCTCTCGTTTGCGTCACTCTGCTAACGTACACTTGCATGTCCTGACTCTTCTGCCTGCTTTTGCTGCTACTGTCCTCGTGTCTACATTCTTCTGACATGATATCAGAGCATCAGGCAACATCACCTGGTGCCACGTGACTACGTCATCGCTCTGCCGTCATCCTCCCTCTATCGCTTCCACCTGCAATCTTCTGCCGTTGCTACCGTCACCCCGCACCTCGCCGCTTTGCCAGCAGCTGACATCAGCAGCTCTGCCTGACGAGTTCCCCGTGCTAAAGAAACGCCTCGTCATCCTAAGAAAACCCTGCGCCCATTTCCGCGCCTGTGGCCAACAACTGGTGACTTGTCGCCCACATCAACAGCAAGCAACTCTCGAGCCGCCGCCTGTCGTCAACTACCAAGAAGCTTCCTACCATCTGCCATCCACTATACCTCATAGCCTCGTCCTCCATAAGCTCTTCATCCTCTTGCCTCATCAAGCTTCATCTGCTACTTCCTCGCCGTCATCTTCAGTCCGCTTGCGTCCATCATCTCGAGCCGCCTCCTTGCATCGCCTTCTCACCTCGTCAGCAGCTGTAGCCAAAACTACCGCCGTCAGGATATCGGACACCACTAGTCTTCCTGTTCCCATTTCCGAGCCAACTCGGGAACAAGCCATCATTCTCCTGACATCAGCGGTCTAGTACCTCTGCCCGCTGCCTGACTCCCTCTGCCACAACCAAGCTCTTCCAGCTGACAAGATATCGGACACCACCAGTCTTCGTGCTCCTATTTCCAAGCCAACTGGGGAACAAGCCGTCACTCTCCTGAAAGCAGAAGAAGTGGTTGTGTCACTCTACCTCCCTGCCGCGTTGCCTCTCATGACACCTCCCTCCGCCTGCATCGCTCCCTACCTCTCTTCTCCAACACAATCATCATCCTTCAGCCTTCACTTCTCGCATCATCCTCATCTGCTTCCATTATCCCTCCTTGCCATCCTCGCTCCAGTCTCCTCAGCTCCATCAGCCACCTGTCCCTGCCTCATCTCCGTCTCTCCATCATCAGCATCCTCCGCGCTGCCTTCGCATCAATCGTCTCCATCAGCATCATTCCACAGCGCACGTGGTTCTACCCCTGTGCCCTCTCATCCATCAATGGCCTCCTTTGTTTCCGCATCAATTTAAGCTCAGCACAAGGATCCGTCCGGGTGCATCGCCTGTTCCGCGACGACCTGCACCCACGCCGAAACTTCCTCAAGCGCACGCGGCTCGCCCCTGCGCCCACTCAGCCATCACCATCAGCATCCGCTCTCTCATCAGAAATCATCAACATCTGTGAACGGCACAAGGATGTGCACGAGCTAGCTACCCGTTTCTGTAGCAGCCTGCACCCATGCCGGTATAAGATTTCTCGTGGCGCGTTGGCTTGTACCTTCCCCTTTCCGCATCCTACTCCCTTATTTCAATCGCGCATGTGGTTTCTCCCCTGCGCCCACTCCATCATCAATCGCTCCTCCGCCGTTCGTACTATTCTCTGCCCGGTAGACAGACTCGCCCGGTCGTATCGCCTGAGTCGCGACAATCTGCACCCACGCTGAAACTTTGCTCGTGCATGTGGTTCTACCCCTGCGCCCACTCAATCATCCTCCATCTTCCTCATCATCTCCTGCCTCACGCAAGGTTCTACCCGATCACCTCACTGCATAGCGATCTGCACTCGCGATGAAACGTGCCGGCCGCGCATGTAACTCTGTCCCTGCACCCACTAAGTCATTGGCCGCCTCAGTCTCACACCCACATCGCCCGCTCTGAACACGAAGTTGACCGATCGTATCACTCACTCCACACGTAAAACATCGCACGAGGCTCTGCTACCTCTGCATCATCAATCATTTGTCCACCCCAATACAACCTTCTGCGTGGACAAGAATCAACCCAGCTATACCGCTCGAATCGCAACCACCTGCACAAGAAGCTTCCTCAACTCATTCAGGCCCTCAAAACAATCAAACAATGTTTGTACCAGGAGAGCCTCCAAACCATGATGCATGGTGGCCCACAATGGTTTTCGCACAACGACTTCCACTTCTCTACTTCAATGATGATGACACCACCAACTTTGGGGTGTGGCACGATGCCCTTGGCTCAACCACCTCCAACATCGTTCTACGAGGGTTCTCTTATCTTTTCCTCATGAGTGATGAACGAGAATATCCACGACAAGACAGTCCCTTCATGCATCGTCCAGATCAAACATACTTGGGTGATTACTTCTACGTCACGCACCAGGTCCGAGCCCTCCTCTACATCATCACAGACAAGACCTTTCAGTGCATCATGCAATTACACAGATACTCCATTAGGAGATTCATTCACGACATTGGACTGCAATGCTCAAGAAGGAGGCCAAGACCACTCAACGATCCTACAATACTGATCACTCGGCCAATAGGACAGGTGCCATCCAAAATCCCAGCATCTGCTCCCATACCTCATCGACTCCCCACACCTCCTCCTCCGAGAAGAAGACCGGAAGTCCCTCCAGTTATCTCCTCGAAAGATGAGGATCAAAGCGACTAACAAAGATCTTTATGAGTATGGTTCAGGGGGAATGTTGGAAATAAGTGAGAACCAGCCTCACCCCTCCTATCCATTGGAGAAATCCGAGTCTCAGAAGTAACGGTTCAAGACACCGTCTGAACCAACTTGACCGAACGGCTCTTTAATCATCCGACTGTTCTACCAACGGTCAAGCAATCCCCTAATAAAGTGACATCTGTCACCCACGTTCAGCTAGTGGAAACAAAGCCGTTGTACATGCCTTTGTCCTATTCTGTCGATGTATACGGAGGATTTTCATTCCCTCGAGTTAACCAGAACAGTTCTGCTCATCCTGTTCCCCTTTTGGTACCGCGGCTTCGTCGCCGTGTCTTCGCTCTGCTCACTCCTCGCATCCCCTGTCCTCGCCAACCCCTCTCAACTATTTGCTCCGTCACTTGCGCTCCTTCGCTCAGCTCTCTTACTCCGCCAACCATCACTCATCTCGCCAGAACTCTCTCACATCAACTTGTCTACCTCGACTCAGCCTCTATCAACCTCCGCGACTAACTTCTCGGACCGCTCTCGCTTGCGTCACTCTGCTGACATACACTGGCATGTCCTGACTCTTCTGCCTGCTTCTACTGCTGCTGTCCTCATGTCTAAATTCTTCTGACAGTATGTTCATGTATGTGCGTGTAAGTACGTGTAAGTGTGTATAAGTGTGTGTAAGTGTGTGTAACTACGTGTAAGTAGGTGTAAGTGCATGTAAGCATGAGTAAGTGCGTGTAAGTGCATGTAAGTGCGTGAAATTGCGTGTAAGTACGTGTAAGTGTGTATAAGTGTGTACATGTGTGTGTAATTGCATGAAATTATGTATAAGTGTGTGTAAGTGTGCATAAGTGTGTGTAAGTGTGTGTAAGTGCTTGTAAGTGTGTGTAAGTGTGTGTAGGTACGTGTAAGTGCGTGTAACTGCGTGTAAGTCCGTGTAAGGACGTTAAAGTGTGTGTAAATGAGTGCAAGTCTAAGTATGTGCTAGTGTATGCAAGTGTGTATAAGTGCATGTCAGTGTGTGTAAGTGTGTGTAAGTACGAGTAAATACGTTTAAGTGCCTGTAAGTACGTGTAAGTGTGTGTAAGTGCATGTAAGTGCATGTAAGTGTGTGTAAGTGCGTGCATGTAAGTGCGTACGTGTCAGTGCGTGTAAGTTCTTGTAAGTGCGTGTAAGTGCGTGTAAGTACATGTAAGTACGTGTAAGTGCATGTAAGTACGTGTTAGTGTGTGTAAGTGTGTGTAAGTGCGTGTTAGTGTGTGTACGTGCGTGTAAGTATGTACAAGTGCGTGTAAGTGCGTGTAAGTGCGTGTACATGTGTGTAAGTGCGTGTAAGTCACTGTACGTGCGTACAAATGTGTGTAAGTGCATATAAGTGTGTGTAAGTGCTTGTAGGTGCATGTAAGTGCATGTAAGTGTGTGTAGGTGCGTGTACGTGTGTGTAAGTATGGGTAAGTACGTGGAAGTATGTCTAAGTGAACGTAAATGAGCGAAAGTTCCTGTAACTACGTGTAAGTGCGTGTAAGTGTCTGTAAGTGTGTATAAGTGCATATAAGTGCATGTAGGTATGTGTAATTATGTGGAAGTGCATGTTCGTGCATATAAGTGCGTGTAGGTGTGTGTAAGTACGTATAAGTGCATGTAAATACATGTAAGTGTGTGTAAGTGCGTGCAAGTGCGTGTAAGTGCGTGTAAGTACGTGTAAGTGCTTGTAAGTATGTGTTAGTGTGTGTACGTGCGTGTAAGTGCGTGTAAGTGCATGTAAGTATATATAAGTGCCTTTTAGTGCATGTGTGTGCAAGTGCATATAAGTGTGTGTAAGTGTGTGCGTATAAGTATGTGTAAGAGAATGCAAGTGCATGTGAGTGCGTGTAAGTGTGTGTAAGTGTGCGTACGTGTGTATAAGTGCGCGTAAGTACGTGTAAATACATGTAAGTGCGTGTAAGTACGTATAAGTACGTGTAAGTATGTGTAAGTACATGTAAGTGTGTGAAGGTGTGTGTAAGTGCGTGCAAGTGTGTGTAAGCATGTTTATGTGTGGATAAGTGTATGCAACTGCATATAACGACGTATAAGTGCGTGTAAGTGTGTGTAAGTACATGCAAGTCCGTATAAGTGGGTGTAAGTGTGTGTAAGTGCGAGTACGTGTATGTAAGTGCGTGTAAGTGCGTGTATGTGAATCTATGTGCATGTCAGTACTTGTAACTCCGTGTAAGTGTGTGTAAGTACGTGTAAGTATGTGTAAGTGTGTGTAAGTATGTGCAAGTGTGTGCAAGTGCATGTAGGTGCATGTAAGTGCATCTAAGTGTGTGTAAGTGCGTGTAAGTGTGTATTTGTACGTGTAAGTATGTGTAAGTGTGTGTTTTTACGTGTAGGTACGTGCAAGTTTGTATAACTGCATGTAAGTGTGTGTAACTGCGTGTAAGTACGTGTAAGTACGTGTAAGTACGTGTAAGTGCGTGTAAGTGCGCATACGTACGTGTAAGTGTGTGTAAGTGCATGTAAGTGTGTGTAGGTGCGTATAACTGCGTGGAAGTATGTATAACTGCATGTAAGTGCGTATAAGTGTGTGTAAGTACGCGTAAGTGCATGTAGGTGAATGTAAGTATATGTAAGTGCGTATGAGTACGTGTAGGTGCGTGTAAGTGCATGTAATTACATGTAAGTGTGTGTAAGTATGTATAAGTACGTATAAGTGTATTTAAGTGCGTGTACCTGCGTGTCAATGGGTGTAAGCACGTGTACGTATGTGTAATTGCGTCTAAGTGTGTGTAAGTGCGTGTAAGTACGTGTAAATGCGTGTAAGTGCGTGTAAGTTGTGCCTGTACGTGTAAGTGCCTGTGAGTGCGTGTAAGTACATGTTAGTGCATTTAAGTGTGTGTAAGTACATTTAAGTGCATGTAATTGTGTGTATGTGCATGTAAGTGCGTGTATGTACCTGTAAGTGCATGTAAGTGCTTGTAGCTACGTGTAACTGCGTGTTACTGCGTGCAAGTGCTTGTAAGTGCGTATAAGTGCATGTAAGTGTGTGTACGTGTGTCTAAGTGCGTGTAAGTGTTTGTATGTGTGTGTATGTACGTGTAAGTACGTATAAGTGTGCGTAAGTGCACATAAGTGTGTGTAAGTGCATATAAGTACGTGTAAGTGTGTGTAAATGAGTGTAAGTGTGTATAAGTGTGTATATGTGCATGTGTGTACATGTAATTGTATGGAAATGCATGTAAGTGCATATAAGTATGTGTAAGTGTGTTAAGTATGTTTAAGTGCATGTAAGTGCGTGTAAGTGCGTGTAAGTATGTTAAGTGCATGTAAGTGTGTGTAACTGCATGTAAGTGTTTGTAAGTGCATATAAGTACGTGTAAGTGCGTATAAGTGCGTGTAAGTGTGTGTAAGTGTGTATAAGTGCATGTAAGTACGTGTAAATACGTGTAAGTGCGTGTAAGTACGTATAAGTACGTGTAAGTATGTGTAAGTACATGTAAGTGTGTGAAGGTGTGTGTAAGTACGTGTAAGTGTGTGTAAGCATGTTTAAGTGTGGATAAGTGTATGCAACTGCATATAACAACGTATAAGTGCGTGTAAGTGTGTGTAAGTACGTGCAAGTCCGTATAAGTGCGTGTAAGTGAATCTATGTGCATGTCAGTACTTGTAACTCCGTGTAAGTGTGTGTAAATACGTGTAAGTATGTGTAAGTGTGTGTAAGTATGTGCAAGTGTGTGCAAGTGCATGTAGGTGCATGTAAGTGCGTCTACGTGTATGTAAGTGCGTGTAAGTGTGTATTAGTGCATGTAAGTACGTGTAAGTGTGTGTTTTTACGTGTAGGTACGTGCAAGTTTGTATAACTGCATGTAAGTGTGTGTAACTGCGTGTAAGTATGTGTAAGTGCGAGTAAGTACGTGTAAGTGCGTGTAAGTGCGTATACGTATGTGTAAGTGTGTGTAAGTGCGTGTAAGTGTGTGTAGGTGCGTGTAACTGCGTGGAAGTACGTATAACTGCATGTAAGTGCGTGTAGGTGTGTGCAAGTACGTGTAAGTGCATGTAGGTGAATGTAAGTATATGTAAGTGCGTATGAGTATGTGTAGGTGCGTGTAAGTGCATGTAAGTACATGTAAGTGTGTGTAAGTACGTATAAGTACGTATAAGTATATGTAAGTGCATGTAACTGCGTGTCAATGCGTGTAAGCATGTGTATGTGTGTGTAATTGCGTGTAAGTGCATGTAAGTGCGTGTAAGTACGTGTAAATGCGTGTAAGTGCGTGTAAGTGTGTGTAAGTGCGTGTAAGTGCCTGTGAGTGCGTGTAAGTGCATGCAAGTGCATGTAAGTGTGTGTAAGTTTATTTAAGTGCATGTAATTGCGTGTAAGTGCATGTAAGTGCATGTATGTACGTGTAAGTGCATGTAAGTGCTTGTAGCTACGTGTAACTGCGTGTAACTGCGTGCAAGTGCTTGTAAGTGCGTATAAGTGCATGTAAGTGTGTGTAAGTGTGTGTAAGTGCATGTAAGTGTTTGTATGTGTGTGTAAGTACGTGTAAGTACGTATACGTGTGCGTAAGTGCACATAAGTGTGTGTAAGTGCATGTAAGTACGTGTAAGTGTGTGTAAATGAGTGTAAGTGTGTATAAGTGCATATATGTGCATGTAGGTACATGTAATTGTATGGAAATGCATGTAAGTGCGTATAAGTATGTGTAAGTGTGTTAAGTACGTTTAAGTGCATGTAAGTGCGTGTATGTATGTGTAAGTGCGTGTAAGTATGTTTAAGTGCATGTAAGTGTGTGTAACTGCATGTAAGTATTTGTAAGTGTGTATAAGTACGTGTAAGTGCGTGTAAGTACGTGTAAGTGTGTGTAAGTTTGTATAAGTGCATGTAAGTCCGTGTAAATACATGTAAGTGCGTGTAAGTACGTGTGAGTATGTGTAAATGTTTGTAAGTACGTGTAACTGTATGTAAGTGCGTATAAGTGCATGTAAGTACGTGTAAGTATGTGTAATTGTGTATAAGTATGTGTTACTGCGTGTAACTGTGTATACAAGTGTGTAACTTCATGTAAGTATGTGTATGTATGTAGAAGTGCTTGTAAGTGTGTATACGTGCGTGTAAGTACATGTAAGTGGGTCTGAGTGGGTGTAACTGCGTGTAAGTGCGCGTAAGTGTGCGTAAGTATGTGTGAGTGCGTGTAAGTATGTCTAAGAGCATGTAAGTATGTGTGACTGCGTGTAAGTGTGTGTAAGTACGTGTAAGTACGTGTAAGTGTGTGTAAGTGCATGCAAGTGTGTGCAAGTGTGTGTAGGTGCTTGTAAGTGCGTGAATGTGCATGTCAGTGTGTATAAATGCGTGTAAGTATGTGTATGTGTGTGTTTGTACGTGTATGTATGTGCAAGTTTGTGTAACTGCATGTAAGTGCGTGTAACTACGTGTAAGTGCGTGTAAGTGCGTGTAAGCATGTGTAAGTGCGTGTAAGTGCGTGTAAGTACATGGAAGCATGTGTAACTGCGTTTGAGCACGTATAACTGCATGTAAGTGTGTGTAAGCATGTGTAAGTGCGTGTAAGTATATGTAAGTGCGTGTAAGTACGTGTAAGTGCATGTAAGTGTGTGTAAGTGTGTGTAAGTGCGTGTAAATGCATGTAAGCAGGTGTAAATGCCTATAACTGTGTATAAGTGCGTGTAAGTGCATATAAGTGTGTATAAATGTGTGCAAGTGCGTGTAAGTGCGTGGAAGTGTGTGTAAGTGCGTGTAAGTGCGTGTAAGTACGTGCATGTAAGTGCGTGCGTGTATGTGCGTGTAAGTGCGTGTAAATGTTTGTAAGTGCATGTAAGTACGTGTAAGTGTGTGTAAGTGCATATAAGTGCGTGCAAGTGTGTGTAAGAGCATGTAAGTACGTGTAAGTACGTGTAAGTGCATGTAAGTGCGTGTAACTGCGTGTAACTGCATGTAACTGCGTATAAGTTCTTGTAAGTGTGTGTAAGTGCATTTAAGTGTCAGTAAGTGTGTGTAAGTATGTGTAAGTACGTGTAAGTGCGTGTAAGTGCGTGTAAGTACGTGTAAGTGTGCGCAAGTACAGGCAAGTGTTTGTAAGTATCTGTTAGTCCGTGTAAGTGTGTGTAAGTGTGTGTAAGTGTGTGTTAGTACGTATAAGTGCATGTAGGTACGTGTCATTATATGGAAGTGCATCTAAGTGCGTATAAGTGCGTGTAAGTGTGTTTAAGTGCGTATAAGTATGTGTAAGTGCATGTAAGTATGTGTAAGTGCTTGTAATGGCGTGTAAGTGCGTCTAAGCATGTGAACGTACATGTAAGTGTGTGTAAGTGTGTGTAAGTGCGTGTAAGTTTGTGTAAGTGTATGTTTGTGCATGTAAGTGCGTGCGTATAAGTATGTGTAAGTGAGTGCAAGTGCGTGTAAGTGTGTGTAAGTGCATGTAAGTGCATGTAAATGCGTATAAGTGTGTGTAAGTGCGTGTAAGTGTGTGTAAGTACATGTAAGTGCATGTAATTACGGGCATATAAGTGCATCCGTGGAAGTGTGTATAAGTGCGTCAAAGTGTATGTATGTGCGTGTAAGTGCGTGTAAGTACGTGTAAGTCCATGTAAGTGCATGTAAGTGCTTGTTAGTACGTGTTAGTGCATGTAAGTGTGTATAAGTGCATGCAAGTGTGTGCAAGTGTGTGTAAGTACACGTAAGTACGTGTAAGTGCATGTAAGTGCATGTTAGTCCATGTAAGTACATGTATGTGCGTGTAAGTACATGTAAGTGTATGTAAGTGTGTGTAAGTACGTGTAAATGCGTGTACGTACGTATGAGTGCGTGTAAGTGCATGTAATTGCATGTAAGTGCGTATAAGTGTGTATAAGTGTGTGTCAGTATGTGTAAGTTTGTGTAACTAAGTGTAAGTGCATGCAAGTGTATGTAAGTAAGTGTAAAGTTGTGTGAGTGGATGTAATTCCGTATCAGTGCGTGTAAGTGCGTCTAAGTGCGTGTAAGTGCGTATAATTGTGTGTAAGTGCATGTAACTATGTGTAAGTACGTATGAGTGTGTGTAAGTGCGTGTAAGTGCATGTAAGTGAATGTAAGTGCGTGTATTGCATGCAAGAACGTGTAAGTACGTGTAAGTGCATGGAAGTTCGTGTAAGTGAATGTAAGTACGTGTAAGTGGGTGTAAGTATGTGTAAGTGTGTGTAAGTACGTGTAAGTGCATGTTAATGCATATAAGCACGTGTAAAAGTATGTAATTACGTGTAAGTGCATGTAAGTGTGTGTAAGGGCGTGTTAATGTGTACAAGTGCATGTAAGTGCGTGTTAGTGCGTGTAAGTGTGTGTAAGTGTGTGGAAGTACGTGTAAGTACGTGTAAGTGCATGTAAGTGTGTGAAAGTGTGTATAATTGTGTGTAAGTGCGTGTAAGTGCGTGTAAGAGCGTGTAAGTGCATGTAAGTACGTGTAAGTGGGTGTAAGTATGTGTAAGTATGTGTATGTACCTGTAAGTGTGTGTAAGTATGTATAAGTGCGTGTAAGTGTGTGTTATTACGTGGAAGTAGGTAGAAGTGTGTGTAAGTGCGTGAAAGTGTGTGTACGTGCGTGTAAGTGCCTATAAGTATATGTAAACGTGTGTAACTGCCTACGAGTGCGTGTAGGTGCGTCTAAGTATGTGTAAGTGCGTGTAAGTGCATGTAAGTAGGTGTAAGTGCATGTAAGTGCGTGTGAGTGTGTAAGTTCGTGTAAGTTCGTGTAAATGCGTGTTAGTACCTGTAAGTGCCTGTAAGTGTATATAAGTGCGTGTAAGTACGTGTAAGTGTGTTGAAGTGCGTGTAAGTGCGTGTAAGTGTGTGTAAGTACGTGTAATTGCATGTAAGTACATGTAAGTGCGTGTAAGTGCATGTAAGTGCATGTACGTGTGTATAAGTGTGTATTAGTGCATGTAAGTGCATGTAAGTACGTGTAAGTGCATGTTAGTGCATCTAAGTGCATGTAAGTACGTTTCAGTATGTGTGAGTTCGTGTAAGTGCACAAAAGTGTGTGTAAGTGCGCGTAAGTACACGTAAGTTTGTGTAAGTGTACGTAAGTACACGTAAGTGCATGTTAGTGTGTGTAAGTATGTGTAAGTGTGTGGAAGTACGTGTAAGTATGTGTCAGTACGTGTAAGTGCGTGTAAGTGTGTGTAAGTGCATGTAAGTGCGTGTAAGTGTATGTTAGTACGTGTAAGTGCGTGAAAGTCCATTTAAGTACATGTAAGTGTGTGTAACTGCATGTAAGTGCGTGTAAGTATATGTAAGTATGTGTAACTGTGTGTAAGTGTGTGTAAGTGTGTATAAGTGCATGTAAGTGCGTATAAGTGCGTGTAATTGTATATTAGTGTGTGTAAGTACGTGTAAGTGCGTGAAAGTACGTGTTAGTGTGTGTAAGTGCATGTAAGCACGTCTAAGTACGTGTAAGTGTGTGTTAATGCGTATAATTGCGTTTAAGTATGTGTAAGTGCGTATAAGTGTGTGTAAGTGTGTATAAGCACGTCTTGGTGCATGTAAGTGTACATACGCGCGTGTAAGTACATGTAAGTGCGTGTAAGTACATGTTAGTACGTGCAAGTACGTACAAGTGCGTGCAAGTGTGTGTAACTACACGTAAGTGCGTATACGTGTGTGTAAGTACGTGTAAGTATGTGTAAGTACGTGTAAGTGTGTTTAAGTATGTGTAAGTGTGTGTAAGTACGTGTAAGTGTGTGTAAGTGCTTGTAAATGCATGTAAGTGCGCATAAGTGCGTGTAAGTATGTGTAAGTACGTGTAAGTGTGTGTAACTGCATGTAAGTGCATGTAAGTATGTGTAAGTGTGTGTAACTGCGTGAAAGTGCATGTGATTATGTGTAAGTGCATGTAAGTGCACTTTAGTGCGTGAAGTGTGAATAATTGTGTGTAAGTGCGTGTAAGTGTATGTAAGTGTGTGTAAGTGCATGTAAGTGCATGTAAGTGTGTGTAAGTACGTGTAATTGCATATAAGTGCGTGCAAGTGTGTGCAAGTGTGTGCAAGTGCGTGTAAGTGCATAGAAGTGTGTATAAGTGCATGTATGTGTGTTTAAGTACGTGTAAGTGTGTGTATGTGCGTGTAAGTGTGTTTAAGTACGTGTAAGTGCGTGTAAGTATGTGTATGTGTGTGTACGTACATGTAAGTACGTGTAAGTGCGTGTAAGTGCGTGTAAGTGCATATACATGTGTGTAAGTATGTGTAAGTATGTGTAAGTTCGTGTAAGTACATGTAAGTGCGTATAAGTGTGTGTAAGTGTGTGTAAGTACGTGTAATTACGTGTAAGTGTGCATAGTTGCGTGTAAGTGTGTGTAAGTGTGTAGACGTGTATGTTTGTATATGTAAGTGTGTGTAAGTATGTGTAAGTGCGTGTAAGTGTGTGTAAGTGCATGTAAGTGTCTGTAAGAGCGTGCAAGTGTGTGTAAGTGCGTGTAAGTGCGTATTAGTGCATATAACTACGTGTAAGTACGTGTAAGTACGTGTAAGTGTGTGTAAGTACGGGTAAGTACGTGGAAGTACGTGTAAGTGCGTGTAAGTATGTGTAAGTACGTGTAAGTGTGTGTAAGTTTGTGTAAGTGTGTGTAACTACGTGTAGCTGTGTGTAACTCCGTGTAAGTGTGTGTTACTGTGTGTAAGTACGTGTCAGTGCGTGTAAGTACTTGTAAGTGTGTGTAAGTGCGTTTAATTGCGTGTAAGTGCATGTAAGAATGTGTAATTGCGTGTAAGTACGTGTAAGTATGTGTAAATGCGTGCATGTGTGTGTAAGTGTGTGCAAGCCCGTATAAGTATGTGTAAGTCCGTGTAAGTACATGTAAGTACATGTAAGTGCATGTAGGTACGTGTAAGTGCATGTAAGTACGTGTAAGTGTGTGCAAGTGTGTGTGAGTACGTGTAAGTGCATGTAAGTGCGTGTAAGTACGTATAAGTACGTGTAAGCGTGTGTAAGTGCGTGTAAGTGCGTGTAAGTGCGTGTAAGTGCGTGTAGCTGTGTATATCTGCGTGTAAGTGCGTGTAAGTACGTGTAAGTAAGTGTAAGTGCATATAAGTATGTTAAGTGCATGTAAGTGTGTGTAAGTGTATGTAAGTGTGTGTTAGTGCATGTAAGTGTGTGTAATGGTGAATAAGTGTGTGGAAGTGCATGTAAATGCATGTGTGTAAGTATGAGTAAGTGCGTGCAAGTGTGTGTAAGTACGTGTAAGTGCATGTAAGTGTATGTACGTGTGTGTAAGTGTGTGTAAGTGCTTGTAAATGTGTGAAAGTATGTATCAGTAGGTGTAAGTACATGCAAGTACGTGTAAGTGCATGTAAGTGTGTGTAAGTGCCTGTAAGTGCGTGTAAGTGTGTATAAGTACGTGTAAGTGGGTGTAATTGTGTCTAGGTGTGTGTAACTGCGTGTAAGTGTATGTAGGTGAATGTAAGTGTGTGTAAGTACATGTAAGTGCGTGTATGTGGGTGTAAGTACGTGTAAGTGCGTGTAAGTGCATGTAAGTGCAAGTAAGTACGTGTAAGTATGTATAAGTGTGTGCAAGTGCATGGAATTGTGTGTGAATGCGTGTAAGCACGTGTAAGTGTGTGTAACTATGTGTAAGTGCCTGCATGTAAGTGTGTGCGTGCAAGTGCATGTAAGTGCGTGTAAGTGCTTGTAAGTGCGTGTTTGTGCGTGTAAGTGTGTGTAAGTACATCTAAGTGTGTGTACGTATGTGTAAGTATGTGCAAGCGCGTGTAAGTACGTGTACATGCGTGTAAGTGTGTGTAAGTGCGTTTAAGTGCCTGTAAGTGCGTGTAAATGTGTGTAAGTCCATATAAGTGTGTGTGAGTACGTGAAAGTGCATGGAAGTGTGCGGAAGTATGCGTAACTACGTGTAACTGCATGTAACTGCGTGTAAGTTTGTGTAGGTGCATGTAAGTGCGTGTAAGTGCATGTAAGTATGTGAAAGTACGTGTAAGTGTGTGTAAGTGCATGTAAGTGCATGTAGGTATGTGTAATTATGTGGAAGTGCATGTAAGTGCATGTAAGTGCATATAAGTGCATGTAGGTGTGTGTAAGTGTGTGTAAGTGCATGTTAGTATGTATAAGTGTGTGTAAGTGGGTATAAGTGTGTGTAATTGCGTGTAAGTACGTGTAAGTGCTTGTAAGTATGTGTAAGTGTGTGTAAGTGCATGTAAGTGTGTTTACGTGCATGTAAGTACATGTAAGTGTGTTTAAGTGCATGTAAGTGCGTATAAGTGTGTGTATGTGTAAGTGTGTGTAAGTGCATATAAGTGCGTGTAAGTGTGTGCGTATAAGTATGTGTAAGTGAGTGCAAGTGCATGTGAATGCGTGTAAGTCCGTGTAAGTGTGTGTAAGTGTGTATAACTGCGTGTAAGTACGTGTAAATACGTGTAAGTACGTGTAAGTATGTATAAGTATGTGTAAGTATGTGTAAGTACATGTAAGTGCGTGTAAGTGTGTGTTTGTACATGTAGATGCGTGTTAAGTGCGTATAAGTGTATGTAACTACATATAACAACGTATATGTGTCTGTAAGTGCGTGTAAGTGTATGTAAGTACGTATAAGTACTTGTAAGTTAGTGTAAGTGTGTGTAAGTGTGTATAAGTGGGTTTTAGTGCGTGTTTGTGCGCGTAAGTGTGCGTAAGTGTGTGTAAGTGCGTGTAAGTGAATCTATGTGCATGTAAGTACGTGTAACTGCGTATAAGTGCGTGTAGGTACGTGTAAGTATGTGTAAGTGTGTGTAAGTGCGTGCAAGTGTGTGCAAGTGCGTGTAGGTGCATGTAAGTGCGTCTAAGTGCGTGTAAGTGCGTGTAAGTGTATATACGTGCGTGTAAGTACGTGTAAGTGTGTGTTTGTACGTGTAGGTACGTGCAAGTTTGTGTAACCGCATGTAAGTGCGTGTAACTGTGTGTTAGTATGTGTAAGTGCGTGTAAGTATGTGTAAGTTTGTGTGAGTATGCATAAGTGCGTTTAAGTGCGTGTAAGTGTGTGTAAGTGCGTGTAAGTGCATGTAAGTGCGTATATCTACGTGTAAGTACGTATAACTGCATGTAAGTGCGTGTAAGTGCGTGTAAGTGCATGTAAGTGCATGTAGGTGAATGTAAGTACGTGTAAGTGCATATAAGTACGTGTAACTGCGTGTAAGTGCGTGTAAGTGCATGTAAGTATGTGTAGGTACGTATTAGTACGTTTAAGTGTGTGTAAGTGCGTGTAAGTACGTGTCAATGCGTGTAAGTACATCTAAATACGTGTAAGTATGTGTAAATGCATGTAAGTGCGTGTAAGTGCGTGTAAGTGCATGTAAATGCGTGTAAGTGCGTGTAAATGTGTGTAAGTGCGAATACGTGCGTGTAAGTGCGTATAAGTGCATGTAAGTGCGTGTAAGTATGTGTAAGTGCATATAAGTGCGTGTAAGTGTGCGTAAGTGCGTGTAAGTGTGTGTAAGTGAGTAGATGTATGTGTAAGTGCATGTAAGTGCGTCTAACTGTGTGTAACTGCGTATAACTGCGTGTAAGTGCTTGTAAGTGCGTATAAGTGCATGTAAGAGTGTGTAAGTGCGTGTAAGTGCATGTAAGTGTATGTAAGTGCGTGTAAGTATGTATAAGTATGTATAAGTACGTGTAAGTGTGTGTAAGTACATGTAAGTGTGTGTAAGTACGTATAAGTGCATGTAGGTACATGTAATTTTCTGGAAATTCATGTAAGTGCGTATAAGTGCGTGTAAGTCTGTTTAAGTGCATTGAAGTGCATGTAAGTGCGTGTAAGTGTGTTTAAGTGAGTTTAAGTACATGTAAGTGTGTGTAAGTGCATGTCTGTGTGTGTAAGTGTGTGTATGTACGTGTAAGTATGTGTAAGTGTGTATAAGTGTGTGTAACTGTGTGTAACTGCGTATACGTATGTGTAAGTGTGTGTGTAAGTGTACGTAGGTACGTATAAGTACTTGTAAGTGTGTGTAAGTATGTGTAAGTACGTCTAAGTGGGTGTAAGTGCACGTAAGTGTGCTTAAGTGTGTGTAAGTATGTGTAAGTACGTCTAAGTGGGTGTAAGTGCACGTAAGTGTGCTTAAGTGTGTGTAAGTATGTGTAAGTACGTCTAAGTGGGTGTAAGTGCACGTAAGTGTGCTTAAGTGTGTGTAAGTATGTGTAAGTACGTCTAAGTGGGTGTAAGTGCACGTAAGTGTGCTTAAGTGTGTGTAAGTATGTGTAAGTACGTCTAAGTGGGTGTAAGTGCACGTAAGTGTGCTTAAGTGTGTGTAAGTATGTGTAAGTACGTCTAAGTGGGTGTAAGTGCACGTAAGTGTGCTTAAGTGTGTGTAAGTATGTGTAAGTACGTCTAAGTGGGTGTAAGTGCACGTAAGTGTGCTTAAGTGTGTGTAAGTATGTGTAAGTACGTCTAAGTGGGTGTAAGTGCACGTAAGTGTGCTTAAGTGTGTGTAAGTATGTGTAAGTACGTCTAAGTGGGTGTAAGTGCACGTAAGTGTGCTTAAGTGTGTGTAAGTATGTGTAAGTACGTCTAAGTGGGTGTAAGTGCACGTAAGTGTGCTTAAGTGTGTGTAAGTATGTGTAAGTACGTCTAAGTGGGTGTAAGTGCACGTAAGTGTGCTTAAGTGTGTGTAAGTATGTGTAAGTACGTCTAAGTGGGTGTAAGTGCACGTAAGTGTGCTTAAGTGTGTGTAAGTATGTGTAAGTACGTCTAAGTGGGTGTAAGTGCACGTAAGTGTGCTTAAGTGTGTGTAAGTATGTGTAAGTACGTCTAAGTGGGTGTAAGTGCACGTAAGTGTGCTTAAGTGTGTGTAAGTATGTGTAAGTACGTATAAGTAGGTGTAAGTGGGTGTAAGTGCGTGTAAGTGCGTGTAAGTGTGTGGAAGTGTGTATAAGTACATGTAAGTATGTGTAAGTGTGTGCTTGTACGTGTAGGTACGTGCAAGTTTGTGTAACTGCATGTAAGTACGTGTAACTGCATGTAAGTGCTGTAAGTGCATGTAAGTATGGGTAAGTGCGTGTAAGTGCGTGTAAGTACGTATAAGTATGCGTAACTGCGTGTGAGTGCGTATAACTGCATGTAATTACGTGTAAGTGCATGTAACTGTGTGTAAGTGCATGTAGGTGAATGTAAGTGCGTGTAAGTGTGTGTAAGTATCTGTATGTGCGTGTAAGTACATTTAAGTGTGTGTAAGTGCGTATAAGTGCATGTGGGTACGTGTAATAATGTGGAAGAACATATAAGTGCATGTAAGTGTGTTGAAGAGCGTGTAAGTACATTTAAGTATGTGGAAGTGTGTGTAAGTGCATGTAAGTGCGTGTAATTGCGTGTTAGTGCGTATAAGTACGTGTAAGTACGTGTAAGTGCATGTAATTGTGTGAAATTGCGTGTAAGTGTGTGTAAGTACGTGTAAGTGCATTTAAGTGCATGTAAGTGTGTGTAAGTGCATGTAAGTGTGTGTAAGTGTGTGTAAGTACGTATAAGTGTGTATAAGCCTGTATAAGTGCATGTTAGTGCATGTAAGTTTGTGCGTATAAGTATGAGTAAGTGAGTGCAAGTACGTGTGAGTGCGTATAAGTGCCTATAAGTGCCCATAAGTTTGTATAACTGTGTGTAAGTACGTGTAAATGCGTATAAGCATGTGTAAGTGCGTGTAACAGTGCGTAAGTGCGTGTAGGTGCATGTAAGTGCGTGTAAATGCGTGTAAGTGTGTGTAAGTGCGTGTAAGTGTGTGTCAGCACGTGTAAGTGCATATAAGTACGTGCATGTAAGTACGTATGTGGAAGTGTGTATAAGTGCATTCAAGTGCATGTAAGTGCATGTAAGTGTGTGTAAGTGCGTGTAAGTACGTGTAAGTACGTGTAAGTGCATATAAGTGCCTGTTAGTGCGTGTAAGTACATGTAAGTATGTGCAAGTGCGTGTAAGTGCGTGCAAGTGTGTGTAAGTACATGCAAGTGCGTGTAAGTGCATGTAAGTGCGTGTAAGTGCATGTAAGTATGTGTAAGTGCGTGTAAGTACATGTAAGTGAATGTAAGTGTGTGTAAGTGCGTGTAAGTGCGTGTACGTTCGTGTAAGTGCATGTAAGTGCATACAAGTGTATGTAAGTAAGTGTAAATTTGTGTAAGTGTGTGTAAGTGCGTGTAAGTGCGTTTAAGTACGTGTAACTGTGTGTAAGTGCGTGTAACTGTGTGTAAGTATGTATAAGTGTGTGTAAGTGCGTGTAAGTGCATGTAAGTGAATGTAAATGCGTGTATTGCGTGTAAGTGCGTGTACGTACGTGTAAGTGCGTGTAAGTACGTGTAAGTGCATGTAAGTATGTGTAAGTACGTGTAAGTACGTGTACGTATGTGTAAGTACGTGTAAGTACATGTTAATGCGTGTAAGCACATGTAAAGATGTGTAAGTGCGTGTAAGTGCATGTAAGTGTGTGTATGTGAGTGTAAATGTGTATAAGTGCGTGTAGGTACGTGTAAGTACGTGTAAGTGCATGTAAGTGCATGTAAGTAAGTGTTAGTACGTGTGAGTGCATGTAAGTGTGTGTTAGTACGTATCAGCGCGTGATAGTGTGTATAAGTGCATGTAAGTACGTATAATTGCGTGGAAGCGCCTGTAAGTACGTGTAAGTATGTGTAAGTACGTGTAAGCGTATCTAAGTACGTGTACGTGTGTGTACGTACGTATAAGTACGTATAAGTGTGTGTAAGTGCGTATAAGTGCGTGTAAGTGCGTGTAAGTGCATGTAAGTGCTTGTAAGTGCCTGTAAGTGTGTGTAAGTGTGTGTAAGTGCGCATAAGTGTGTGTAAGTGTATGAACATGGGTATAAGTATGTGTTAGTGTGTGTAACTGTATGCAAGTGCATTCATGTGCGTGTAAGTGCATATAAGTATGTGTAAGTGCATGTAAGTGCATGTAAGTACGTGTACGTGCGCGTAAATGCGTAAGTGTGTGTAAGTGCATGTAAGTGTGTGTAAGTACGTATAAGTGCGTGTAAGTGTGTGTAATTGCGTGGAAGTATGTGGAAGTGCGTGTAAATGCGTGTAAGTGTGTGTACGTGCGTGTAACTGCCTGTAAGTATGTGCAAGTGTGTGTAAGTGTGTGCAAGTGTGTATAAGTGCATGGAAGTGTGTGTAAGTGGGTGTAAGTGTGTATAAGTGTGTATAAGTGCGTGTAAGTGTGTGTAACTACGTATAACTGCTTGTAACTGCGTGTAAGTGCATGTTAGTGCGTGTAAGTGTGTATAAGTATGTATAAGTACATGTAAGTGTGTGTAAGTGTGTCTAAATGTATGTAAGTGCATGTAAGTGTGTGTAAGTGCGTGTAAGTGCGTGTACGTACGTGTAAGTGCGTGTAAGTGCAGGTAAGTGCGTGTAAGTGCGTGTAAGTACGTGTAAGTATGTGTAAGTGTGTATAAGTGCGTGTAAGTGTGTATAACTTCATGTAACTACATATAATTGCGTGTAAGTGCAAGTGTGTGTAAGTGTGCGTAAGTACCTGTAAGTACGTATAAGTACGTGTAAGTGTGTGTAACTGTGTGTTACTGCGTATAAGTACGTGTAATTGCATATAAGTGCGTGTAAGTGCGTGTAAGTGCGCATAAGTGCACGTAAGTGCGTGTAAGTGCGTCTAAGTGTGTCTAAGTGTGTGTAAGTACATGTAATTGTGTATAAGAATATGTAAGTACGTGTAAGTGTGTGTAAGTGTATGTAAGTACGTGCAAGTGCGTGAAAGTGCATGTAAGTGCGTGTGAGTATGTGTAAGTGCGTATAAGTGCATGTAAATGCGTATAAGTGCATGTGCGTACATGTAACTGCGTGTAAGTACATGTTGTCAGAAGAATGCAAACACAAGAACGGAGGCAGCAGAAGCAAGCAGAAGCATCTGGACATCCAACCGTACGTCAGCGGAGTGACGTAGGCGAGAGCGGTCCGAGGAGTTAGTTGGGGAGCTGATAGAGGCAGGGACGCGAGGGAGCCGAGGTAGACAAGTTGATGTGAGAGATGGTTAGCGGAGTATGAGAGCTGAGCAAAGGAGCGAGAGTGACGGAGCGAAGCATTGAGAGGAGTTGGCGAAGACGGGAAATGCGAGGGGCGAGCAGAGCGAAGACACGGCGGCGAAGCCGCGGAACCAAAGGGGAACAGGATGGGAAGAACTGTTCTGGTTAACTCGAGGGAATGAACATCCTCGGTCATAAAAGGACAGAACATGACAAATGAGCAGAGCAACGGCTTCTTTCCGCTAGCCGGACGCGGGTGACACATGTCACATTATTAGGGGATGCCTTGACATGTTGGGCTCAACGGTTAGTCTGACCGATGGCCGTTGAGTCAAGGTGGTTCGGTCTTGGACCTGAACCTTTATTGAGAAAGTGGGAATAAATCTTGTCGGAGTCAATGATTTCCAACAGACCGCCTGAGTCCGACAAGAGTTAATGACAGTACTTTTCCCAATCTCCTGGGAGCTGACCATTGCAGCGTTCAAGAAGACCCTTCCACATGGCGTGCATATCATTTGGATGAGCTCCCACCAGGTAGTGCAGGTTTCTGCTCATGAAGCGTCGTAGCCAGGCACGGAGACCGTAGTCAAGGCTATCCTGCGTTCTGGTCATCTCAGCTGGGGAGCAGCGCTTGCCGAGATACTTGGGTCTTCCAAGAAGGGCATTGGTAGTTGCAAACCCACCAACGAGCTCTGGGTAGAGAAGGTTGTAGATTTGAATTTGCCACTCTTGGATATTGCTTACTTCCTTGTAAATGATCTCAGCAGCTTGTCCATGTCCCACTGCAGTAGGAATAGGGACAGGTACGGGAGATCCTTCTTCCACTGGTTCCTCCTCTTCTTCCTCTTCTTCTTCTGCCAGTGCCAGATCAATTTTGAGATAAGGTCTGGAGGTGGGATCTTTGGGCAGAGGTGGAATGATGGGATTGTCTCGGCAGGAGAGAGTGATCCATTGCCGTTTCCATGCTTCCAGCTGTAGGCTGAACCAGAGTTCTGGTCCATTTGTTGCATTGGTGCGTAGATGATGGAACGACATATCCACGAGGTTGAAGAGATGACCCCAGATTAGGAGGAAGGTTGCATGGTAAAGATGTGGGGAATGTTGAGGTGTGCGCTGATGCTCGTAGGCGCCGAGGAGAAAGTCGGAGACACGATACTCGTTTATGAAGATGGTGCTGCTCAAAGTCAGCACAATATGTGACCAGCTGTGGATATTGCTTCCATCTTCCTCTAGGACGGGGCAGCCGTGCCAAGGGTTCGCCATGCTGGATGGAGTAGAGGGGCAGCGGCAGTTGTGGTGGCAGGTTGCAATTGATGAAAGTTGGGTTAGACCAAGAATGGTGATCAGATCGGCACGAGGCTGGAACCACGTGCGTTGAGGAAGATTGAGTGGAAGAGACGAGGGCAGTTAGTGGCAGAAATGACGAGTGATTGACTGAGTGCAGGGATGGAACCTCGTGCACTTGGGAAGTTTTCGGTGTGGGCGCATGTCGTCGCGGAAAAGGCGATGCGACCGGGCGGATCCTTGTGCTGAGTGGATGATGAAGTTAGATGATGGCGGAGGAACGATGGATGACGGAGTGGGCCCAGGGGCGGAACCTCGTGCGCGCTGGATGTTTTCGGCGTGGGCGCAGGTCGTCGCGGAACAGGCGATGCGACCGGGCGGTTCCTTGTCCCGAGCTTGAGCAAAAGCGGATGATTGCGGAAGACGATTGATGATGGAGTGGACACAGGGGCGATACCACATGCGCGATTAGAAATAGGGGAGTAAGACGCAGCAAGGGGAAGGCAGATGCCAACGCGCCGCGAGAAATCTGCTTCAGGCGTGGGTGCAGGCTGCTGCTGAAGCGGGCAGCTAGCTCGTGCAGATCCTTGTGCCGTTCACAGATGCCGATGATTGCTGATGGTGGAGGCTGATGATGATGGCTGAGTGGGCGCAGGTGCGAACCGCGTGCGCTGAAAGAGTTTCGACGTGGGTGCAGGTCGTCGCGGAAAAAGGCGATACAACTGGGCGGATCTTTGTGCCGAGCTGAAAGCGATGCGAAGCGGAGGAAAAACGATCGATTGATGAGTGGGCACAGGGGCGGAACCACGTGCGCGATAAAGCAATGCTGATGCAGATGATGGATGGGAGTCGGCGCGGATGATGCTGATGATGCAGAGGCAGAGATGAGGCAGGAATGGGTGGCTGATGAAGTAGAGGAATCTGGAGCGAGGAGGAAGAGGAGAACTGATGGAGGCGAGTGAAGATGAAGGCCGAAGACTGATGATGATGAAGAAGGTGAGAAACAGGGAGTGGCGCGAGCGGAGAGAGCCGAGATGGAAGGCAATGCGGTAGGAAGGCAAAGCGACACAACTACTTCCTTTTAGCGTTCAGGAGAGTGACGGCTTGTTCCCCAGTTGGCTCGGAAATGGGAGCAGGAAGACTGGTGGTGTCCGATATCCTGTCAGCTGAAGAGGTTGGTTGCGGTAGAGGGAGTCAGGCAGCGGGCAGGGACACTAGACTGCTGATGCCAGGAGAGTGACGGCTTGTTCCCCAGTTGGCTCGGAAATGGGAGCAGGAAGACTGGTGGTGTCCGATATCCTAACAGAGGCAGTTTTGGCTGCAGCTGCTGACGAGGCAAGAAGGTGATGCGAGAAGGCGGCTCGAGACAATAGATGAGGGCAAGATGAGGATGACGACGAGGAAGGAAAATATGAGGCTGATGCGGCGAGAAGAAAGGGAAGGAGATGCTAACGGAGGCAGATGTGATGAGGGGAAGCGGATGGCAGACGGTAGGAAGCTTCTTGGTAGTTGACGGCAGGCGGCGGCTCGAGAGTTACTTGCGGCTGATGTAAGTGGCACGTCACTGATTATTAGCCACGGGCGCGAAAATGGGTGCAGGGCCTTCTTAGGATGACGAGGCGTTTCTTCAGCGTAGATAACTTGTCAGGCAGAGATTCTGTTGTCAGCTGCTGGCGAAGCGGTGAGGCGCGAGACGGCGGTAGCGGTGGCAGGAGAATGTGAGTCGAAGCAGCGAAGCGAGGGTGTCGGCTGAGCCATGACGCGGTCACGGAACTCCAGGTGATGTTACCTGAAGATCTGATACCATGTCAGAAGAATGAAAACACGAGAACAGAGGCAGCAGAAGCAAGCAGAAGCATCTATTGAAGATTTGCCCCTCTCCATGCCCAAGTGCGGCGCCGGGAGGCGCCGACGAGCCGCCAGAGAGAGGAAATTACACGTCGACGGATCTGGCGACTCGAGGATTTCTCGGATCCTAAAATAAAGGATTGCTCCTGATAGTTGACGAGTTGCTGAATCCGGTGGAAGTTGTTTCACCAGAATCGGACTAGTATCGAGGGAGATATGGGCTTCCAAAGTTGGGGTGTTCGCGGCGGTTCTGGGAGCCGGCCGCGGTTCGACTTCCGGTGAATAATCGACCGGAACGAGTAACAAAATGCCATCTGGGGATTTTGCTCCGGAAGGTCTGCTGAGGCGTCCGGTGGATAATCCGCCGGATTTCAGGAGTGCAGTTTGTTACTGAGGGACAGCCAAAATCCTGGCTCGGAGTCCGAAACTCAGTAGTACAGTTTGTTACTCGGGGACTTGGTCAAAATTCCGACTGGAGGTCCGCGAACAGGTTTCGACCCACATCAATCCCCATCACCAAACTCGATGATTAACTCATCCAAACAGACCCCAAAGGCGCAAGGCGCGCCGCCACTACGCGTAGCGGCATCTGCGCCTCCGGAATGGCGTTTTGATGGGTCCTTGATGTGTGAGGGCGCCTCGGCGGGCGACGTGGTGCGCGCCGCCGACTGAGCGGCTGACTTGGGGTGATGCGCTTTCGATGACGTAGCGGGAGCTACGGTGATCCGAATTGCACAGGGTTTGGTGCGTTGGAGAGCTCATGACTAGCCCTACAAATGTTCAGATCATGTCCATGTTAAAAAACTAATGCGAAATCGCGTTCTTCCCTTCGCAACTGTGACTGTCTCACAAATGCCTTCAACTCCCAGAAACATAGTGTGAGGCGACCAGAAAGCTCACGCTCAGACTCAGAACCCGCAAAAAACATAGCCGTGACCAAAGAAGACCCGTCGGGGTATGTTGGAACTGCCTCCACCCGGGGGCCAGTTTCTGACAGCATCGGGACATCCAACTGTACGTCAGCGGAGTGACGTAGGCGAGAGCGGTCCGAGGAGTTAGTTGCGGGAGCTGATAGAGGCAGAGACATGAGGGAGCCGAGGTAGACAAGTTGATGTGAGAGATGGTTAGCGGAGTATGAGAGCTGAGCAAAGGAGCAAGAGTGACGGAGCGAAGCGTTGAGAGGAGTTGGCGAAGACGGGAAATGCGAGGGGCGAGCAGAGAGAAGACACGGCGGCGAAGCCGCGGAACCAAAGGGGAACAGGATGGGAAGAACTGTTCTGGTTAACTCAAGGGAATGGACATCCTCGGTCATAAAAGGACAGAACAGGACAAACGAGCAAAGCAACGGCTTCTTTCCGCTAGCCGGACGCGGGTGACACATGTCACATTGTTAGGGGATGCCTTGACATGTTGGGCTCAACGGTTAGTCTGACCGAGGGCCGTTGAGTCAAGGTGGTTCAGTCTCGGACCTGAACCTTTATTGAGAAAGTGGGAATAACTCTTGTCGGAGTCAATGATTTCCAACACATGTAAGTGTGTGTAAGTGTGTGTAAGCGCATATAAGTGCGTGTAAGTGCATGTAAGTACGTGTAACTGCGTATTACTGCATGTAAGTACGTGTAACTACGTGTAAGTGCATGTAAGTGCATGTAAGTGCATGTAAGTGCATGTAAGTGAATGTTACTGTGTGGAAGTGCATGTAAGTGCGTATAAGTACATGTAAGTACGTGTAAATGTGTGTAAGTGTATGTAAGTGCTTGTAAGTGCGTGTAAGTGCGTGCAATTGTGTGTAAGTGTATACAAGTGCGTGTAAATGCATATAAGCATGTGTAAGTGCATGTAATTGCGTGTAAGTGCATATAAGTGTGTGGAAGTCCGTGTAAATGCGTATAAAAGAATGTAAGTGCCTGCAAGTGCGTGTAAGTGCGTGTAGGTGCGTGTAAGTGCGTGCATGTAAGCGAATGCAGATAAGTGCGTGCAGGTGCGTGTAAGTGTGTGTAAGTGCGTGTAAGTACGTGTAAGTGCGTGTAAGTGTGTATACGTACGTGTAAGTATGTGTATGTGCGTGTAAGTGTGTGTATGTGCATGTAAGTGTATGTAAGTGCATGTTAGTGCATGTAAGTGTGCGAAAGTGCACGTAATTGCGTGTAAGTGCATGTAAGTGCATGTAAGTGCGTGTAAGTACGTGTAAGTACGTGTAAGTTTGTGCAAGTGTGTGCAAGTACGTGTAAGTGCATGTAAGTGTGTGTAAGTATGTGTAAGTATGTGTAAGTGCGTATAAGTACGTGTAAGTGTGTATAAGTGTATGTAAGTGCATATAGGTATGTGCAAGTGTGTGCAACTGTGTGTAAGTGCGTGTAACTACGTGTAAGTGCGTGTAATTGCGTGTAAGTACGTGTTAGTGTGTGTAAGTGCGTGTAAGTACATGTAAGTGAATGTAAGTGTGTGTAAGTGCGTGTAAGTGCGTATAAGTATGTGTAAGTGCGTGTAAGTGTGTGTAAGTGCACGTAAGTGCTTGTAAGTACGTGTAAGTACATGTAAGTGTGTGTAAGTGTGTGTAAGTGCATGTAACTGCATGTAAGTACGTGTAAGTGTGTGTAAGTGAGTGTAAATGCGTGCTAAAGTGTGTCAGTGTGTGTAATTGCATGCAAGTGTGTGTAAGTGCGTGTAAATGCATGCATGTAAGTGTGTGCATGTAAGTGCGTATAAGTGCGTGTACGTGCGTGTAAGTACATGTTAGTGCGTGTAAGTACGTGTACGTGTGTGTAAGTACGTGTAAGTGCATATAAGTGCGCATTAGTGCATGTAAGTATGTGTAAGTGCGTGCAAGTGTGTGTAAGAGCATGTAAGTACGTGTAAGTGCGTCTAAGTGTATGTAAGTACATGTAAGGGCGTGTAAATGTGTGTATGTGCGTGGAACTGCGTGGAATTGCATGTAGCTGCGTGTAGGTTCCTGTAAGTGCGTACAAGCATGTGCAAGTATATGTAAGTGCGTGGACGTGTAAGTGCGCGTATGTGCACGTAAGTGCGTGTAAGTATGTGTAAGTGCGTGTAAGTACATGTAAGTGCGTGTAAGTGTGTGTACGTGTGTATACGTGCATGTATGTGCATATAATTGCGTGTAATTGTGTGTAAGTACGTGTAAGTGTGTGTAAGTGTGTATAAGTGCATGTATGTACGTGTAAGTGAGCGTAAGTACGTGTAAGTGTGTGTAAGTGCGTGTAAGTACATGTAAGTGCATGTAAGTGCATGTAAGTGTGTGTAAGTGCAAGTAAGTGTATGTAAGTGCATGTAAGTGTGTCTAAGTGTGTGTAAGTACTTATAACTGCGTGTAAATGCGTTTCAGTGCGTTTAAGTGTGTGTAAGTGTGTGTAAGTATATTCAAGTGTGTGCAAGAGCGTATAAGTGCATATAAGTACGTGTAAGTATGTGTAAGTTTAAATAAGTGAATATAAGTGCATGTAAGTGCGTATATGTGTGTGTAAGTGCATGTAGGTACATGGAAGTGTGTGTAACTGCATGTCAGTGCGTATAACTGTATATAAGTGCGTATAAGTTTCTATACGTGTGCGTAAGTGCGTGTAAGTATGTGTAAGTGTGTGTAAGTTTGTGTAACTGCGTGTAAGTGCTTGTAACTGTTTGTAAGTGCGTATAAGTGCGTATAAGTGTGTGTCAGTCCGTGTAATTGCGTATAAGTACGTATAAGTGCATATAAGTATGTAAAAGCACGTGTAAGTACGTGTAATTGTGTGTAGGTGCGTATAAGTGTGTGTAAGTGTGTGTAATTGCGTGTAAGTGCGTGTAAGTATGTGTAAGTGTATGTAATTACGTATAAGTGTGTATACGTGTGTGTAAGTGCGTATACTTGTGTTTAAGTGCGTGTAAGTGTGTTCAAATGCGTGTAAGTACATCTACGTTCATGTAAGTTCATGTAAGAACATGTAAGTACGTATAAGTGTGTGTAAGTGTGTGTAACTATGTATACATGCATGTAACTCTGTGTAAGGGCATGTAAGTGCGTGTAAGTACGTATAAGTGCGTGTAAGTACATGTAAGTGCGTGGAAGTACGTGTAAGTACGTGTAAGTGTGTGTAAGTATGTGTAAGTACGTGCAAGGGCATGTAAGTATGTGTAAGTGCGTATAAGTGTTTATAACTGCGTGTAACTTTGTATAAGTGTGTGTAAGTGCGTGTAGGTGTGTGTAAGTGTATGTAAGTGCTTGTAAGTGTGTGTAAGTACGTGTAAGTATGTGTGTGTGTTAGTGCGTATAAGTGCGTGTAAGTGCATATAAGTGCACATAAGTGCGTGTAAGTGTGTCTAAGTACGTATAAGTGTGTGTAAGTATGTAAAACTGCATGTGAATGTGTGTAAGTACGTGTAAGTACGTGTAAATGTGTGTAAGTATGTGCAAGTGCGTACAAGTGTGTGTAAGTGCATGTAAGTGTGTGTGAGTACGTGTAAGTGCGTGTAAGTGCGTAAAAGTGCATGTAAGTGCGTATACGTGTGTGTACGTGTATATAGGTACGTGCAATTGTGTGTAACTGCGTTTGAGTACGTGTATCTGTATATAAGTGTATGTAAGTGCGTGTAAGTGCGGGTAATAGGATGTAAGTGAATGTAAGTGTGTGTAAGTGCGTGTAAGTGCGTGTCAGTACCTGTAAGTGCGTGTAAGTGTGTGTAAGTGCATGTGAGTGCTTGTAAGTGCGTGAAAGTATGTGTAAGTGTGTGCAGGTACGTATAAGTATGTGTTAATATGTATAAGTATGTGTAAGTGCGTGTAACTGTGTGTAAGTGCGTATAAGTGTGTGTAAGTGCCTATAAATACGTGTAAAAACATGTAAGTTCGTGTAAGTACGTGTAAGTGCGTGTAAGTGTGTGTAAGTGCGTCCATGTAAGTGTGTGCGTGTAAGTGCGTATAAATGCGTGTAAGTGCGTACAAGTGTGTGTGAGTGCGTAAAGTGTTTGTAAGTACGTGTAAGTGCATGTAAGTGCGTGTTAGTATGTGTAAGTGCGTGTATGTGTGTGGAAGTGTGAATAAGTGTGTGTAAGTGCGTGTAATTGTGTGCAAGTGCGTGTAAGTACGTGTTAGTACGTGTAAGTACGTGTAATTGCGTGTAGGTACATGTAAGTACGTGAATGTGTGTGTAAGTGCATGTAAGTGCTTCTAAGTACGTGTAAGTGCGTGTAAGTGTGTGTAAGTGCATGTATGTGCGTGTAACTGTGTGTAAGTGCATGTAAATGCGTGCAAGCACGAGTAAGTGCATGTAACTGTGTATAAGTGTGTGTAAGTATATGTAAGTGCGTGTTAATGCGTGTTAAAGTGTGTAAGAGCGTGTAAGTGCGTGTAAGTGCGTGTAAGTGCGTGTAAGTGTGTGTCAGTGCGCGCATATAAGTGCATGCATATAAGTGCGTATAAGTGCGTGTAAGTGCATGTAAGTGCGTGCAAGTACATGTAAGTCCGTGTAAGTGTGTGTAAGAACATGTAAGTTCATGTAAGTACATATTAGTGCATGTAAGTGCAAGTACGTGCATGCAAGTGTGTGTAAGTACGTGTATGTACGTGTAAGTACGTGTGAGTGTGTGTAAGTGTGTCTAAGTGTGTGTAAGTGAGTGTAAGTGCATGTAAGTGCGTGTAAGTGCGTGTAAGTGCCTATAAGTACGTGAAAGTACATGTAGGTACATATAAGGGCGTGAAAGTGTGTGTGTGTGTGTGTGTGTGTGTGTGTGTGTGCGTGTAACTGTGTGTAACTGCGTGCATGAAAGTACGTGTAAGGTCTTGTAAGTGCATGTAAGTATGCGCAAGTATATGTAAATGCGTGTATGTGTAAGTACGCGTAAGTACATTTAAGTGGGTGTATGTGCGTGTAAGTGTGTGTAAGTGCGTGTAAGTGTGTGTAAGTGTGTATATGTGCATGTAAGTACGTGTAATTGCATGTAAGTGTGTGTAAGTATGTTTAAGTGTGTGAAAGTGTGTTTAAGTGCACGTAAGTATGTGTAAGTTTATGTAAGTGGCTGTAAGTGCGTGTAAGTGCGTGTAAGTGTGTGTAAGTGTGTATATGTGCATGTAAGTACGTGTAATTGCATGTAAGTGTGTGTAAGTATGTTTAAGTGTGTGAAAGTGTGTTTAAGTGCACGTAAGTATGTGTAAGTTTATGTAAGTGGCTGTAAGTGCGTGTAAGTGCGTGTAAGTACGTGTAAGTGCATTTAAGTGCATGTAAGTGTATGTAAGTACATGTAAGTGCATGTAAGTGCCACTAAGTGTGTGTAAGTGTATGTCATTGCATGTAAGTGCGTGTAAGTACGTGTAAGTGCATTTAAGTGCATGTAAGTGTATGTAAGTACATGTAAGTGCATGTAAGTGCCACTAAGTGTGTGTAAGTGTATGTCATTGCATGTAAGTGCGTGTAAGTGTGTATAATTACGTGCAAGTGCGTACAAGTGCGTGCAAGTGCATGTAAGTGCGTGTAAGTATGTGTACGTGTGTATGAGTGCATGTAAGTGCATAGAAGTGAGTGTAAGTGCATGTAGGTACGTGAAAGTGTGTGTAACTGTGTGTTTGTGTGTGTAACTGCATATAAGTGTGTGTAAGTACGTAAAGGTGTGTGTAAGTGTGCGTAAGTATGTGTAAGTGCGTGTAAGTGCATGTAAGTACGTGTAAGTTTGTGTAACTACGTGTAAGTACTTGTAACTGTGTATAAGTACGTGTAAGTGTGTGAAAGTGCAGGTAAGTGCATGTAAGTGCATGTAAGTGAATGTAAGTGTATGTAAGTATGTGCAAGTGCGTGTAAGTACGTGTACGTGCGTGTAAGTACGTCCAAGTGCATGTAAGTACGTGTAAGTGCATGTAAGTACGTGTTAGTGTGTGTAAGTGTGTGTAAATGCATAAAATGCATACTATATGTAAGTGCGTGTAAGTGTGTGTAAGTGTATGTAAATACGTAGAAGTACGTGTAAGTACGTGTAAGTGCGTGTAAGTGCGTGTAAGTGCGTGCATGTAAGTGAGTATGTGTAAGTGCGTGTAAGTGCATGTGAGTGCGTGTAAATACGTGCAAGTTTGTATAAGTACGTGTACGTACTTGTAAGTATATTTAAGTGCATGTAAGTGTGTGCTAGTGTGTGTAAGTGTGTGTGAGTGCATGTAAGTAAGTGTAAGTGCGTGTAAGTGCGTGTATGTACGTGTAAGTGCGTGTAAGTGTGTGTACGTACGTAAAAGTGTGTGTAATTGCGTATACGTGTGTGTAAGTACGTGTAAGTGTATTAAGTGTGTGTAAGTGTGTGTAAGTGTGTGTAAGTGCGTATAAGGGTGTGTAATTACATGTAATTGTGTGTAAATGTGTGTACGTACATATAAATTTGTGTAAGTGTGTGTAAGTGCGTATAAGTTTGTAAAAGTGCATGTAAGTGTGTGTTACTGCGTATAACTGCATGTAACTATGTGTAAGTGCATTTAAGTACGTGTAAGTGTGTATAAGTGCGTGTAAGTGCATGAAAGTGTGTGGAAGTGTATCTAAGTATGTGTAAGTACGTGTAAGTGTGTGTAAGTATGTGCACGTGCGTGTAAGTATGTGTAAGTACACGGAAGTGTCCCTAAGTGCGTGTAAGTGTGTATAAGGATGTATAAGTGCATGTAACTGTGTAGAAGTGTGTGTAAGTGCTTGTAAGTGCATGTAAGTGTGTGTGTAAGTGCGTGCAAGTGTGTATAAGTGTGTGTAAGTACGTGTAAGTGCGCGTAAGTGTACATTAGTACGTGTAAGTGTGTCTAAGTACGTCTAAGTGTGTGTAAGTACGTAAACCTGCATGTAAGTGCATGTAAGTGCGTGTAAGTATGTGTAAGTGTGTGTAAGTATGTGCAAGTGCGTGCAAGTGCGTGCAAGTGCATGTAAGTGTGTGTACGTATGTGTAAGAGTGTGTAAGTGTGTATACGTGCATATAAGTATGTATAAGTGTGTGTACGTGTATGTAGGTACGTGCAATTGTGTATAACTGCGTGTAAGTGCATGTAACTGTGTGTAAATGTGTGTAAGTGCGTGTAAGTGCGTGTAAATGCGTGTAAGTATGCGTACGTATGTGTGAGTGCATGTAAGTATGTGTAAGTACGTGTTACTATGTGTAACTGCATGTCAGTGTGTATAACTAGGTGTAAGTGTGTGTAAATGTGTATAAGTTTGTGTAAGTGCATGTAAGTGAATGTAAGTGTGTGTAACTGCGTGTTAGTACGTGTAAGTATGTGTAAGTGTGTGTAAGTACATGTAAGTGCTTATAAGAGCATGTAAATACGTGTAAGTGTGAATAAGTACGTGTAATTATGTGTAAATGTGTATAAGCACGTGTAATTACGTGTAATTGTATGTAAGTGCGTGTAAGTATGTGTAAGTGCATATAAATGCGTGTAAAAGCATGTAAGTGCATGTAAGTGCATGTAAGTGCGTGTAAGTGCGTGTAAGTACGTGCATGTAAGTGCGTGCATGTAAGTGCGTGTAAGTGCGTGTAAGTCCGTGCAAGTGCATTTGAGTGCATGTAAGTGTGTGTAAATACGTGTAAGTGCATGTCAGTACGTGTTAGTATGTGTAAGTGTGTGTCAGTGTGTGTAAGTTTTTGTCCGTACGTGTGAGTGTGTGTAAGTGTGTTTAAGTGTATGTAAGTACCTGTAAGTACATGTAAGTGCGTGTAAGTACGTGTAAGTGTGTGTATGTGTATGTAAGTGCTTGTAAGTGCGTGCAAGTGGGTGTTAGTGCATGTAAGTACTTGTAAGTGCATGTATGTGTGTGTAACTGTGTGTAACTGCGTGTAAATGTGTAAGTTCTTATAAGTGTGTGTAAGTATATGTAAGTGCATGTAAGTGCATGTAAGTGCATGTAAGTGAATGAAAGTGCGTGTAAGTGTGTGTAAGTGCCTGTAAGTGGATGTAAGTGCGTGCAAGTGTGTGTAAGTTTCTTCAAGTATGTGTAAGTATGTGTAAGCGTGTGTAAATGCGAATAAGTATGTATACGTTCGTGTAAGTGCGTTTAAGTGCGTGTAAGTACGTATAAGTATGTGTAAGCGTATTTAACTGCGTATAACTGCATGTAACTAGGTGTAAGTGCATATTAGTACATGTAAGTGTGTATAAGTATGTGTAAGTGCGTGTTAGTGTGTATATGTGTGTATAAGTACGTGTACGTGTGTGTAAGTGCGTGTAAGTGTACGTAAGTGCGTGTAAGTGTGCGTATGTATATGTAAGTGCGTGCAAGTACGTGTAAGTATGTGTAAGTGCATATAAGTGTGTGTAACTGTGTAACTGCGTATAAGTGTGTGTAAGTAGGTGTAAGTGTGTTTAAGTGTGTGTTAGTGCTTGTAAGTGCATGTAAGTACGTGTAAGTACGTGTAAGTGTGTGTGGGTGCGTGTAAGTGCGTGTAAGTGTGTGTAAGTAGGTGTAAGTGTGTTTAAGTGTGTGTTAGTGCTTGTAAGTGCATGTAAGTACGTGTAAGTACGTGTAAGTGTGTGTGGGTGCGTGTAAGTGCGTGTAAGTGTGCGTAAGTAAACATAAGTGCGTGTAAGTGCGTCTAAGTACGTCTAAGTGTGTATAAGTACGTAAAACTACATGTATGTGCGTGTAAGTACGTGTAAGTACGTGTACCACTCTTGCACTTCCTTGTCCCTCGTCGCCTCTTCCTCCTTCTCCGAGCGGCCATTCTTCTACTGTTGCGGATCCAGGGGCAGCCGCAGCGGTGCCTGCGGCATGCCTAATGCCGCATGCGAGGCTGTCCAAAAAGGAGGGCGTGTGGGAAGAATGACGTGGTACGGCTTGGGGTGATGTTGATGAAGCGTGCGGTCTTCTTCAGGGTTTTTCCCAGTTGTTTCTCTCTGTGGTGGCCACTGCTCGCTCCAGGATATCGTGCAGCCTCTCAACTTGGCCTTGGGATTGTGGCCGGTACCGCCCGGAGTGTATGTGCTACACGCCACACTCCGCGAGCTCATTGCGGAACGCACATGCAAACTCAGTGCCGTTATTGCTGTGCACTACGCGGCAGTCTCCGAAGCGGTAGAAGATTTATTCCCGAATGAAGCGGGCTGCACACGTGAAGGATTTGTCGGGGACGGCCTGGACCCATATGTACTTGGTGAAGTGGTCAATTGCCGCAATCCAGTACAGCTCCCCTTGGGCGCGGGGGGAGGGGGACAAGTTCCATGGAAGTCAATGATGATGCGGTCCAAGGGCTCAAGGATGGGAGAGGGTAAGAAGAGGGGCATGTCTCGTGGCGTGATTTTTTGGTTTTGCTCGCATGGAGCTCATTTTTGGGACATGCAGGATGGGAGGGAGCCGCTCCTTAAGTGCTTGCACACCGGATTGGTTGTGATGGTGGTAGGCTTCGACTACCGCTTTCTGCAAGGTGGGCGGAGGCACCTACAAGACATGCAGCATGGTCCGCCAGAGGTGACCGCCCTCTCATGCATATTGCTCACAGAGGTGGGCGAGGTCGTCCTTCTTTCGCCTGCCAAACTCCACCCCCATCTGATTCCCCAGGGTGGTGTACACCTTTTGCGCCCCCTCTTTCTGCTGCTCCTTGGTTGTGGCGCGAAGCAAGATGTGTACTGTTTGCCTGATCCGCCAGTCCTGCGTTTTGACTGGTCCCTTCTTTCCCGCCTTTTCCGCGGCAGCTTCCCCCGGCTTCCTCTTCTTCTCCTTCTTCAGCGCCGGAAATCCCTCGGCCCGCCTTGCATCCTCCTCCGCCTTCATTGGTTGCAGGCGCCGCTGGTTCTCCTCATCATCGGCGGAGGATTCCCCATCCCAGTTGTCCAGGGCTGGGAAGAGATGCAGGATCCCCACAACGCGTAACTCCCCTTCGTCCCATTGGCTTTGCAGCCTCACTTCAGGTGGTGCACCGCGCCGCCTACCTCGTGCAACGCGGGCATCCACCGTCTCTGTTTATGGTTTCCGCTCTGTCACCGCCTCGGGAAGCCACAGCAGGCCCTCTCCCTTTGCGATGGGCTGATCTTTGTCAGGTTCTGGTGGCTCACTGAGCTCGGAGATCACCACCCCCCCTTCCTTTTCTTTGCCGCGGCAGCCGCGGCGCTTTCCCCGGCCCCTCTTTCATGGTGAGCTGTGGCGCCGGCGCCTCCTCGGAGGGGTTATTGCTGGGTTGGGACCGAGGCGACGGGCATCGGAACATT
>SZWC01000234.1:72292-96127 GCA_023375785.1 Penium margaritaceum | reverse complement strand
TATCATGTCTCCGCCTTCCATTTCCCTCTTGTGCCGCACCTTGCTGCTCTGCTGCCTGCTTCCCTGCCGCTTGCCCATCTACTACCATCGCTACCTCTGCTGCCGCTCCTTCAGCCTCCACCTCCTCCTCTACCTTCCTTGACATCCCCGCCGCAGCTCGTCCCATCCCTTCCTCTCTCCCGCTGTTGCCTTCACTGCTTCTCCTGCCTCCGCCAATTCCGCTTCGAGCTCTGGGACCACATGTGCTGCAACCGCGTCTGCCTCCTGTTTCTGTTCTTCCGCCCTTTGCCGCCAGATGGCTTACAGGTTTTCCCGCGTTTGTGTGAGCTCGGGGGAGTTGTGGAGGTATTCCTGAGCCCATTCTATTTCCATAAGTATGCGGTTCTTCTCTTCCCGACACACTTCCACGGCTTCTCGGGCCCAGTGATGTACTGCCTCCTCCGTTAGCTTAGTGCCCACTTCTTTAAGTGTCTTCCACATTCCTTGTGCCATCGCAGCCACAATCCTCTGGTGTGAGGTTCCATCCAAGGTTAGCTGCCAGCACTCGCTAATGGCGGCGTACCAGCTCTCGTATTGCCGCTCCACTGCACTGATGTTTGCAAGCTCCGCAGGTGTGTATTGGACTCCCCATCTAGAGGTGACTAGCTCGATCAGGTATCCCCACCTCCATACGTTCGCCGCAGTCTTCCTGTCTGGTGTCTCCATTGTTCCCACTGGCATTTGATGGACGTGATAGAGGGTGAGTGCCCGAGCGCGTTCTTGAAGCAGGTCTACGTAGCGTCGGGTGGGGTCCGCGCCCTGGTTGTGGCGGACTAGGAGCCACCATTCATGGGCGTGATACCCCCAATTTTGCCGCGTTCCTCATTTTTACGCAGATGGCAACTCTCCACGGACCCCCGCGGATTACTTACTTCACTACCACGAATTTACTACAAGTGATCAACAAGACGTGGTTGTCACCCTCAGTCTCAAGACTGTTCCGCGGGTCATGAATTTGGGACTGCTGTGCATAAGCCTTATGAGAAGTGACACTCCGCGAGCCAGTGGAATGCAACAACACAATGAAAAATCCCTGACTATCAGCTATTCCGCGGATCACAGTTCTAGACCCATGCAGGCACCTCACCGATGAGTGACGCTCCGCGTTCCACTTCTTCCCACATGGGAGTCCACCACCTCGTGGCGTCCGACTCCTCTCCGCGGAACCCCGTTCCGCGGACGTGTGAAAGCAAGGGACACCGCCGGCAGCCCACCTCACTCGGACATTTGGTTCCTCACGCACCTACTCCCACAGTCCGCGGACTGGACTCCGAGAGTGACTGAGGGCAAGAGGGCAATGGGCGGAACACAGGAGTGAGAGTAGGCCAATGACTTTTTATAAGGCTGATTGCGGAGTACATGGAATACTTTGGGAGGCAAGCAAGTCTGAGTTCCGCTTCTCCTACTGTTAGTGAGGCCCCTTTTCTACTCCGGGCTCCATGCGGCGCGTCTATCCGCCGACGGTCTCATCCCTCTCACACTCTCCTACTTCCTTCTACTCGGACTCCGCGCGGTGCGGCTATGCACCACGGGTCTTGTCCTTCACACACTATTCTGCTAGTCACTTTCTTCATCCGCGGTTCGTACACGCGGTTCTTTGTGTCCTTCCTTGAATCTTCGTCTTTCGCGGTGCGTCTCCCGAGACTCCTCCGTGATTGATGCTTGGTCACTTGTGCTGATTGGTCGTTTTTCCTCTGATTGCTCAGTTCCTCCGCTGTCCTGTCTACGCTTCGTCAGTGGCCGCGGATCCTGCTTCGGCTTGTCCCCGTTTCCTTTGCACCACGGCCCTTCCCCTCACTGCTTCCCGCCTGGCCACAAATTCTTCGGCTGAGAGGGACCGCCGCAGACGAATGTTCGTCTGCGGCGGCCCTTCCACCGGTGCCCTGCCTTTGCTTCCACCGGATCCGCGCTTACCCTTCGCTCAACCGCATCCGTGGGAGCCAGCATGCCATGCGCGGATCCTCTGCCTCCTCGATCCCTATTCCGCCGGTTGTTTATTCCGCGGAGCTGCGGCAAGATTGTGCATGACACTGATGCCCCCAACCCCCCCTTTTTCGAGACTCTGTCCCAGAGTCTCTCAGCGCGCTTTCTGCGTGAAATACTTGTGGGGCTTGTGGCGACCCCGCTCCTGGCATGGCCTACACTATCTCTCCACCGCTCCTCCCCTCCGCTTGAGCTTCACCGCGCACTCATCATGGACGAATAGCCGGCATCCCTCACACCGCGCTCCGATCGTGGGTGCGCCGACCAGGTTTTTGCATGAGGAGCAATGTGGCGCGCGCTCGTACTTTTGGCAGCTTGAGCATCGGTAGATTCGTTTGCCTTCGCTGCTCCGCCCCACCTCTTTAACGCCAGATTCATGCGCCAGGCCACCGTAGTGCTCGCACCGGTAGACTGTCCCCTCAAGCCGGCCAAGGCAGTTGTCCCCCGTGCAGAGGCGCTTGTTGGAGAACTTCCATTTCATCCTCCGTGGCTTGTTGCGACAGTTGCTGCAGGTCCAGATACCCTCCTTCCCGCGTTTGCCACACCGCAGGTGGCACATGGTTCGACACATGCCGCAGGGTTTGCCGAACTCGGTCAGCTCTGTTTCACACCCTTCGCAGAGTGGGGCTAGTGTTTCAGTAGCGTAGGATAGTGAGGCCCCTGCTTCCACTATTTCCGCTCCCACACACCTTTGACACTGTCCGGCCCATACCGAGCTGCCCGTCACCAAGCAGCTCTGATGAGCCACCCGGCCACACTGGGTGCAGTGTTGCCCTGTGCGGACAGCCCTTATGCATGTGGGGCAGTTTTCTGCGGCAGGTGCAGGCAGGTCTGGTTCATCCTCATCCTCCGAATCAACCTCCTCTCCCTCCGCGGTGACACGCATCGGCTTCCGGATCCCGAGCTCGCGCTCGATCTCTTGGCGGCACCTCCGACATTTTTTGGATCTGCTCCGTTCCCCTTTTGCGTTCCGCGGCTGCTCCAGGCACTTGTCACATATCCTACGGTGACATCCTTCATAGTCCTGCACCCGTCTGCCCCAGCGGTGCCTGCATTGAGCACACGTCTGGCGTGCCTTTTCCTTCTGGGCCTGCTACGCCGCTGCCATCCGTCCTTCCTCTTGCCACTGTCGCATGGTGGCCCCTGTCACCGTGCGTGGACCCTGCCGCACCCTTGCTGCCTCCTCTTCCTCTTCTTCTTCCTCATCAGGGTCCCATCCTCCTCGCGCCTCTCCTCCCCCAGAGCCTGGCCCGGCTCCGCCGCTGGAGCCTGGGCCAGCTCCGCCGCCTCCTTCCTTTTTCTGCTCCGCTTCCTCCCCTTGGTCTTCACTCATGCACTGCAGACAAGTGCGGTTCCAACCAATGCAGCTCTTGGCCAGCCCCTGATGCACGGGCTGGCCGCAGACGCGGCAGACGACCTTCAGGAGTTTTTCCTCGGGCAGGTTTTCTCCACAGACGGCGCAGGGCCCTGTGTAGGCAGCCAGGGCGCGAGGGCTCATGGAGACATTTTTTCGTGAGGCATCGGTGACTCCTTGTGGTGTCATTTCTCCGCTGCCCGTCTGTTGTGATCTTGACTGCTGCTGCCCTGGTTGCTCCTGTTGTTCCTGCGGTCCCTGTTGCTCCTCCTGTTGCTGTTGCTCGAGTGCAGTGCGTCTTTCTTCCGCGGAGACCTCCTGCACGTTTGAGCCGTCCGTTAGTTCCTCCGGAGGTTCCTGACTCCACACTTCCTCCTGCTCCGACACCTGGGTCCCGCACTGCTCCAGCACCTCCTCCGCGCGCCATCCCCTTGATCCCGTGCGCGCCTCCAGCGGAGGGAGTTCTCCACCTGTGCCGGGTATGTGCGTCTGCCAGGCCGGAGGTAGCAAAACGAACTCTGTTGCAGGGTAGCTCCGCTCACTCAACCCATCTGGCCCTTCCAGCCACACTCGTCCTGCGTCCACTGCGGCCACGCGATACACCTGCCGCGCCTCTTCTGGTTCACGCCCTGCGCCGGGGAAGGGGCGGAGGTACACCAGGTTCCCTTCCTCAATCGCCCCGTGGTTGAGGCGTCGGTTGGCAACATCACATCCGCGCCAGGCTGAAACCGAGGCTCTGAGGCGTGCATCTGCCCTCACCGCGGCGGTTTTCTGGCATCGCACCCGGTACCACTCCTGCACTTCCTTGTCCCTTCCCAACTCCCGCTCCTTCTCTAAGCCCCCTTCTGGTTGCTGCTCAGGGTCCAGTGGCAGCAGTAGTGGGGGCTGCGGCATGCCAAGTGCCGTGCGCGGAGGTTGCCCAAAGAGAAGGGCATGTGGCAAGAACGTGGTGGCGCGGCTAGGGGTGATGTTGATGAAGTGGGCGGTCTTCTTGAGAGTCTCCCCCCAGTCCGTGGCCTCCGCGGTGGCCACTGCCCGCTCCAGGATCTCGTGTAGCCGCTCGACCTGGCCTTGGGATTGGGGTCGGTATCATCCAGAATGCACATGCTGCACTCCCCACTCCGCGAGCTCTTCGCGGAACGCTCTTGCAAATTCAGTGCCGTTGTCACTGTGCACCACGTGACATCCTTTGAACTTGTAGAACACCTCTTCCCTGATGAAACGTGCCGCACGCTCCGAGGATTTATCGGGAACGGCCCGGACCCACCTGTATTTGGTGAAATGATCCACCGCTGCAATCCAATACTGCTCTCCTTGGGCGCGGCGAGGGCGAGGTCCGTGGAAGTCAATGATGATACGGTCCAATGGCTCGCCGATGGGGGAGGGTAAGAAGAGCGGCATGTCCCACGGTGTTATTTTGCGGTGGCGTTCACATGGAGCATAGTGCTGCACCACATCTTTCACCATTTCCAGGAGGTTTGGTATGTGCAGGATGGGGGTGAGACGCTCCTTGAGTGCCTGGACGCCAGTGTGGTGGTGTTGATGGTATGCTTCGACCACCGCGCGTTGCAATGTGGGTGGGGGCACCCAGAGGACCTGTGGCTTAGTCCGCCACAGACTGCCACCTTCCCACGCGTACTGTTCGCAGGTATGGGTGAGATTGTCCTTCTTCCTCCTGTCGTATTCTACCCCCATCCGCACCCCCAGGTCCTTGTACACCTTGTCTGCCTCCTCCTTCTGCTGTTCCTTAGTTGTGGCGCGGAGTAGGATGTACGCGGCTTGCCAGATCCTCCAGTCTTGCGTCTCGGCGGGCTTCTCCTTCACCACCTTTCCCGCGCAGGCTTCTCCCTTCTTCTTCTTCTTCTCCTTTTCCAGTGCCGGCAGCCCCTGGGCCCGCCTCGCGTCTTGTTCCTCCTTCATCGTCTGCAGACGCCGTTGGTTTTTTTCGTCATAGACGGGGGGCTCACTGTCCCAGCTGTCCGGGGTGGGAAAGATGCGCATGATCCCTACCGCGCGGAGTTCCCCTTCATCCCATTGGCTTTGCAGCGTTGTTTCGGGCACTGCTCCATGCCGTCGGCCTCGTGCTCCGTGGACCTCACCTGCCTCTGGTTCTGCCTTTTGTTATGATGCTGCCTCGGGAAGTCGTAGCAGGCCTCGTCCCTTCATGATGGGTTGGTCCTCGTCAGGTGATGGTGACTCGCTGAGTTCGGAGATCACTACCCCACCTGCCTTCCGCTTCACCGCCGTCACCACGGCACCTTCCTCAATCCCCTGCTTGTGTTGTGGTGTAGCGCCCGCCCTACCCAGGAGGGGTTGAAGTTGAGCCGGGACCGATCCAGCCGGCAATGGTACGTTGCGGGATACTTCCAGGAGCAGCTCCATTGCTTGGGCGACGCTCTGCTGAACCTGTGCGAGCTGTTCCAGGTCGACAGGCTGACCAATTCCTGGGGTGGGGCGGGCTTGTTTACTGCGCTTGGCAGGGGTGATGGTGGTGGAGCTGTCCTCAATGATCCGCTTCCCTTTTCCTTGCGGTGTGATGTTGGTGTGGTCTCCGCGGACGGCGTCTGTTTCTTTGCAGCGGAGTCCTTTTGTGGCTCAGCTTCTCGGCTGATTGACGCTGCGTGAACTGGGACCGCCTGCCCCCGGGAAGCCACAAATGCTGTAGCTTTTCTAGCTGCATGCTGGAGTTTGGCTCTTCTGTCGAGTAGAGCCGGGGACAGAGTCAGTTGTGGGGTGTTCTTCCGCGCTCCTCCTCTGGCCGCCGCCGCTTTGGCGAGCACGTCCTGATCTCAATTACCGCTTTCCCCTTGTGCCTCTTTCTGCTGCTCTGCTGCCTGTGCCTTTGCTGCTTGTTTTGCCGCGGTCACCGCCTCCCCCGCGTCTGCTGCCTCTGCCTCCGGAGCGGTTTTTGTCTCTTGTCCTGTTGGGTCTTCCACTCTTGCGTCGCGTTCCGCGGCCGCAACTACCGCTTCTACCACAGCTTTTACCTCTTGCGCCGCCCTCTGCTGCGCTGCAGCTTCTTCCTTCTGCCTCCGTTCTTCCGCCATCTCCTGCCAAAGTGCACGCAGTTGCTCCCTCATGCTTGTGAGCTCGGAGGAGTCGCAGAGATACTCTTGCGTCTCTTCAGTTTCACTGTGGGTGCGGTTCTTTTCCTCGCGACACACGTTGACTACTTCACGGGCCCAGTGACGTACTGCCTCTTCTGTTAGTGTTGTGCGAGTTCCCTGAAGGGATTTCCATAGCCCTTCCGCTACCTCGGTCACGGCCCGCTGGCGCGTGGTGTTGTCTTGAGTCAGCTGCCAGGCGTTGGCGATGGCGGTGAACCAATGCTCATGCTGCTGCTCTGCTGCGGAGATGGCTGCCAGCTCTGCTGCTGTATGCTGCAGTCCCCACCTGCGGGAGGTGAGCCCGAATAGGTAGCCTCCAGAGTTCCGCTGTTGCCTTGCGGTCCGGTACTTCCATTGTTCCCGCCGGCATGCGGGCGGCGTGGTATATCGTGAGTGCCCGGGCACGCTCCTGGAGTAGATGCACATAGCGGCGTGTGGGATCCGCGGTCTGGTCACGGCGGACCAGGAGCCACCATTCGCGGGCAGCATCCACGTTATGGTCATGTTGTACCATGTCCAGGAGCGTTGCCACACCCGCCATGGCCTGCGCTGGACGAAGGTTGAGGAGGTCGCGGAGCACCAAAAGGAGACGCTCGGCCCCCGCCGTTTCCAGTAACTTTACCTGTCGTGCTCGCGGCCCCAAGGCGAGGGTGGTCTTAGCCGCTCCCTTCAGTGCCACCTGCCAGGCGGGGTTGAAGAAGAAGTCCCCCAAGCTTGCGCGGACTGTCTCCGGGAGCTCGTCGAGTACATGGATGATCACGCTGCTCACCACGTCCAGCAGATAATCAGTCTTGGGATGATCTCCACTGTCCCCAAAGCTTTCCTCCAGACGTGTCTGCGCGCCCTCCATGATTGTGCCGGCGCTGAGTAAGGGGCGTAGGGTTCCACGTGAGGCCGGTGGAGAGGAGTGTGCGGTTGGTGCAGATGGGCCGGACGGTGGCGGTGCTCCCGCAACTGTTATCACCACCAGGGATGCAGCAGGGCCAGATGGCGGAGGCGTACTGGGTGACACTGCCACTGTCGCTACGGTCAGGATTGGTGCCGGGGGTACCCCAGGAGATGCCGCCACGTTTAGTGCCGCGGAATGGCCCGGTGCCGGAAGACCTCTGGGTAATGTTGCTGCTTCGAATGCCGCTGAGGCTTCCGGTGCCGCGGGGGGGCCTGGTGCCGGCGAGGCTTCAGATGCCGCCGCCTCTGCTGTTGCCGCAGGAGTTGGGGCCGGAGGGGCTCCAGGTGATGCTACTGCTGCCACGGACGGGCCTGATGCTGGAGGTGCTCCTGGGGTTGCACCCGATGCTGCTACTGCTGGTGACGCGGATCGTCTTGCACTAGTTGTAACACGGCCCACGGGCTGTCGTCGAAAGGTCTGTCTCGTGGCACGCTCACCCCCCCCGTTCGAGGGCGCGGACCCCGTGCCAGAAGGGCGAGCCATTGCGGATGCTGTGCCGCGGGTGTTGCTGGAATTGCGAGTAACACGACGGGTGAACTGGGTGCCAGAGGCGGGTGGCGTGAGAACCATACGAGAAAGGACGAAGAGTGGTCGAGCCGAAGTGAAGAGCGGGGTGAACGATCGAATACCGGCTGCAGAAATGAGACTGAGAATGCCCGCTTCGAGCAATATATCCGCCTGGCGCGACGCGAGCCAGTCGGCCGCCAGGAGCATGTCATATGTGCGGACGTCACACACCTGCACGGTGTGCGGTGCATGCACGTTGGCCACCTGGATAGGCAGGGCCTCGATTTGTCCGATGGGTGCATCGATGGCGCCGGTGGAGATGGAGAAGCGGAGTCGAGTGGGCACGATGAGGTGATCAAGACACAGGGTGCGGGCCATCCGCAGCGCGATTGTAGTATGGGTGGCGCCGGTGTCCACGATGGCCACGAACTTACGGCCACACACCCAGACATAACACCATGCCACGTGGATTTCGGTCGGCGTTGGTGGACCGGTGGTCAGCGGTGCGGGGGCCCACATGCATGATGCTTGGCAAGCATCATCCCGGATGCGAGAGTGTGTTGTGACGATTGCATGGGCTACCATGCAGACACCTGCATCACAGGTGAGGGTGCAAGAGAGGCGGATGCTGACGGGGGAGAGGGAGGGGTTGTAGGAGGAAAAGAGCGCCTGCAGTTGTTCCGTAGATGTGGGGGAATGGAGAAGGAAATCGACCAAGGAGAGGGGGTGCCGCGTGTCAAGAAGAGGGGAGGCAGTGGGTGGAGGGGTCATTGAAGAAGAAGCGATGGCCACTGGTGCGGTCGTGGGAGTCCGGCGGGATGATGGCCGAGAGGGGCGAGAGGGAATGTGTGCTGCGACGTCCTCCAACGTCCAGCCGCGGATGTCAGGGTTGAAGCGGCGGGCAAGCTGAAGACCGGTAACAGGGAGAGCAGGGAGGGTCTCCGCGGTGCCCAGCCCTTTGGCAGGCTCCAGCTCGGATAGGAGTTGGTATGCGACCGCGGATTCCTCCTCCGTGAACTCACGAGCGACACCCTCCCATTGCGGCTCAGCATCCGCGGGTGGGGAGGCGTCTGTGCGGAGAGACTCTTAGAGGTTGTCCTGGGGGTCCGTGGGATGTGGCCAATCTGCACGTGGGAGGCGACTAAGGGCATCCGCGTTGCGGTTAGCGAGCGCGGGCTGATACTTGATCTTCATATTGTAACCTTGCAAGAGGAGAGCCCACTTGGCCAAGATGCCCTCATGATTTTGCGTCGTGAGTAGCCACTGCAACGCCTCATGATCCGTCGTGACTGTGAAAGGCTTGCCATTCTTGATGTATTCGCGGAAGTGTTGGAGGGCCCACAACATAGCCAAACACTCACCTTTCACTGGTGGGTAGTTCTGCTCACCATCAGTGAGGGCGCGGCTGGCATATGCAATCACCCGCTGAATCGGTTCCTGGGCCGACTGTGACAGGACAGCACCAAGGCCTTCCCGCGACCAATTGGTTGTGATGGCGAAGGGAAGGTTGAAGTCAGGGAACTCCAACATGGGCGCTGTAACCAAGCGGTGTTTGATTTCGGCCCAAGCAGCCGCACACTCCGGAGTCCACTCAAACGGGATGTCCTGATGGGTCATCTGCTGAAGCGGGCGGATGATGCGTGCGTGGTCGCAGACGAACTTGCGGTAGAAGGAGACGAAGCCCAAGAAGATCTTGACTTGCCCCGCAGTAGTGGGTTGTCGCCATTCCTGAACGGCGACAATCTTTGCAGGGTCGGTTTTAATGCCATCGGCACTCGTGACAAAGCCCAAGAACTCCATCTCCGCAGCACCAATGGAATACTTGGCAGCCTTGAGTTTAAGGTTTGCAGCGCGTAGTGCAGCAAAGACGGCGGAGAGGGAGGAGAAGAGGTCCTCAAAGCTGTGAGCGGCAACCATGATGTCGTCGATGTAGCAGCTCACGTTGGGAATGCCGCGGAGGGTGGACTCCATGACACGCTGGAACGTGGTGCTGGCATTATGGAGACCGAAGGGCATACGGGTGAAGGCGTAGAGGCCTTCAGGGGTGACAAAGGCTGTTTTGACAATGGAATCCGGGTGCATGGGGACGGCGTGGAAGGCTGCTTTGACGTCAAGTTTTGCATACCATCCGCGCCCCTGTTGGCGCTCCTATATGTCGACGATCAGCGGCATGGGGTAGGCATCTTCCTCAGTGACACGATTGAGGTCGCGGAAGTCGACACAGAAACGTTTGGAGCCGTCTGGCTTTCCGACGATGACCAAGTTGGCACGCCAGGGACTGACGATGGGCACGATCACGCCTTGCGCCTTTAATTCCGCGAGACCCTCATTGATGATCTGCTCTTGGTCCGGAAGGATTCGGCGGACCTTTTGTTTCACCGCGAGAGCTGATCCGGTGTTGATGACATGGGAGGCGTTGACCGCCCCAAGGTCTGTTGTGGACCCAGCGAAGATATCGGCGAAAGAGTCCAGCAAATCCCGGAAGTCCTGCTTCTGGGATGGTGAGAGACGGGGGTGAAGGATATGGTCCCACCGCGGCGGCGGAGGTGGAAGTTGCTCACGTATGGGGTAGAAGTCATCATCCTCATCCAGGGGGAGGCCTGGTCCGAAAGCATGCTCGCCTTGCTGCCACAGTCCCAGAAAGTTAGCACGCACCCCTGCTTCCGCGTGTTCCGCGGAAAGTTCACGCCACTCCTCGACATGGAGCTGTTCCGCATCCAGGACATCATCCACCGGTGTCAGGTTGTTCAGGGAACGTGCGGTAGCATCTTCTTGTGCCGCATCAGTGAGTGAGAATATTGGGGCCTCGGCTACTGGCACTGTGACACGATCGCCCACGGTGATGAGGGCGTAGTCTTTCGTGCCCGTGGCGGATGTAAGCTGCATGACGCCTAGGGAAAACAGAAGGTTGCCACGTCACGGAAGGAGATAGTCCATGCCTAGGAGAACATCGTAGGTCCGCGCCTGGATCACTTGGACATCCACTGGTTCATGTAAGGTGCCCACCTGCAGGGGCAAACCTCGTACTTGACCATCCCCGTAATCGAGCCCTCCCGCGGAGTTACTGAACAGCCGCCTTGTTGGGATGACGCAGTCTGTCCATCCAATGAGACAGAGGACGCGGAAGGCCACATTAGTGTGGGTCGCCCCGGTGTCAATGATGGCCAGGAACTTGCGGCCACAGATCCAGACCACACAACAGGCCACCTCGTAGTGGCGGTCGTCGCGGCGGGGTGGTTCTAGAGGTTGAGGTGCCCACCCCCATTCTATTTCTTCCGTAGTTAATGTAGGTGGCATCTCTGCCAAAACGCGTCGGGTGTTCTGAGTGCCATGGGGCGGAGTGGTGCAGGCAAGAGAGATACCCACGGTCTGGAGGCGATGATTGGCGTTAGTGAATTCTTCTCGGAGCCGCGGAGCCAGTTCGGGATGAAGGCGAAGGAAGTCGAAGAAATTGACAGAGGCAATGGGGGTGGTGAAGAGTTTGTGGACCGGATTAGCGGAATCCGCTGCAGGGGTGGGAATAGGCTGAGATGCAGGTGAATTGGTCGCAACCGCTACCGCAGGCTTGGGATCAGGTTGGCGGCGCTTATCTAGGGGTCGCATGGAGCGAGCCGTGATGGCCTCTTGTAGCCGGGCCTCGGCGGCTTCCGCTCGTCCGCGCAGATCGTCTTGCAACTGCGCAGCCTCCTGCAGATCCCATCCACGGAGCTTGACTCGACGGGCACGTGTGATGAGCTTCGTTTCCTCAGGTGTTGGTGCCACCTCGGTGGTCTCGTCTTCTGCCATGGGCAAGCCTAGCTTCACGTTGCGAGCACCGGCCGCGGGATTTTGCTGCGGATTTGGCAGGAGACCCTGACCCGCTCCCTGAGCCGCCTTGTCTTGTCCCATGGGTGGCGGGTTCAGTGGCTGTAGCTGTTGCTGTTGCTGTGGTGGATGCTGCTGTTGCTGGCCGGGCCACGCCTGGTTGTAGTACTGCTGCCACTGCTGGACCATAGGATCCTGGGAAGCTGGTTCAGGGCGCGGAGCTGCTTGTCTCTTACGAGGGCAGTCTCGCGCGATGTGTTCCAGGCTTTGACACGTGAAACAGGATTTTGGTTTCTGCTGCTGTGGAGGTGGGGCGGGTGAGGATGAGGGTGCGTGGGTATCGGCGCCCTGGTATTTCCGGGTCAACCGTTGCCTGGTGAAGATATCCGTGGCGTCCCGCACCGCATCCTGCAAGGATGGGTAGCGGTCCGCGATCATGAGACTGCTGATCTCATCCGGAAGGGCGCGGATGAGGTTCTGCAGTAGAACCCACAGCGGCAGTCCTTCCCCCTGTGGACCCTCGGCCACTGAGGCCCATGTCAGGAAATGGTCCATGAATCTGCGGATGTCGTCGTCTTTGCGCATGACCTCTTTATCAATCTTCCGCAGCGCCTCTTCCTTTGTCAGATGTTTAAAGCGTTCTATGAGGGCGTTGCCAAAGTCTTCGAAAGATGGAAAAGGTGCCCGTGCGTTGTACCAGTCCGCTGCTGCTCCCTGAAGGTGGAGTTTCGCGGTGGCGAGGCAGAGGTCGGGCGGAATCCGACCGATGCTAGCATAGAGGGTAATTTTCTTGAGCCAGACCCAAGGGTCATCCTCCGGGGCACCTTTGAAAGAGTCCAGCCGGGGAATGTTGGCAGGTTCGGAACGGATGTATTGCAGCTGGGGGACGGTGCTGCGGTTAGTCGTCAATGCAGTCACAGCATGTGGCGGAGAGATGGCTGCAGGTGTAGCTGCGGAGTATCCACTTCCATGGATCGGTATCTAGAGCTGCCCCGCGGGCATGGGAAGGCTTGCTTGCGTGGGAGGGAGGGGCATGTACCAGGAAGAGGGAGCGGTCGTGGAGACGATGTAGGGTGTGGAGAAGAATGCCGTCCCAGGCGGCAGTATCTGGGTTCCCTGCACCGGTGGTACCGCTGTCTGCGATATCCAGTACATCGGAGCCGGTGGGACTGTAGCCGTGGTGTGGTGAGGAGCTGCAGCTCCCGTTCTGGTGATCGGGTGCGGATTCCCTTGCAGCTGCTGTGGGGGCAGGTACAAATGGCTCTGTGCATTTTGTTGTGATATCGGCGGCGAGACCTGGGGAGGTGCCCCAACTGGCATTGTTCCCATCGGCTGTTGGTGGTGGAGCTGCTGGTATGTGGGCATGTGTGGCTGCGGGGTCATGTTCGGCGCGATCGTCTACGGCACCATTCCTACCGGCATTGGACCCATCTTCTGCTGTGTCTGTGTCGTCCATAGGGCTGGCAAAGCCGCAGGGGGTCGCGTTGTAGCCGTCAGCTGTGTTCCACCTCCAGTCGCTTGTTGCTGCTGACTTGTTGGTTGGGTCCCGGTCGGCAGAGGCTGGACCGTGTTCCCTTGGTAGTTGACTCCGCTGCCGAGCTGAGGCACTTGCTGTGGTGGCTGCGGGACTGCGGAGGGCCCAGCCATCATCCCCACTTGCATCGTGAGCTGCGGTGGCACATGCGCTGGCTGCTGTGGTCCCGTCGTGGGCGGATGCGGGATGGCCGCTGCCTGCATGGTGCCCATCATCACCTGCTGCTGTGGTGGTGTACTTGGCGCAGGCGGCTGCGGGGGTGCCCCAGTCGGCAGGGTGATCAGGTTTGGCTGTGATGCGGGGGGCTGGTGCGCCATACTCGCCTGTCCACCCCCGTGTGCTGCTGCTGCGGATAACTCGGTGGCTGGAATACTCCGATTGCTTGGGGTTGCGCGGTTGCTTCCGCCGCGGTTGTTCCTATGGTCAGGAGAGTCTAGCCCACGGGCAGTTGATTCACTGGTGGCTGCGCAGCTCCCGATGCCTGCACGGACATTGGCATCCCCATCTGTATGCCTCCTGTATGTTGTGCGGATACGGCAATCTACTGCTGCTGTAACTCAGGCACAGGTGGTCCCGCTGCTGGGACGCTTGTGATTGCCCCGGCCGGCTGCTGCGGCGGGTTCGTGTCCTGAGGCATCCCAAGGGCAGGGTTTAGGAGTCCCATCCTCTGCTGCTACACCGTCATCCACTGCTCGTCTGGTGCCGGTACCTTGGGGATCCCTGGATCCTCGGGGTTCAGCAGTAAGGGTTGCGAGTGTGCCGGCGGGGGCACGTGCTGTGCCTCTGTTCCGCCAGGGACCTGCTGCTGTTGTCCACCCCGACGCCGATACACCAGTCCGCGGTAGGCTTCGAGCTCTCCACCACCGGAGGATCCCTGCAGGGAAGGTGGCGCATCGGAGAACCATTGCGCCCCAAGTGGCACATTTGGCTGGCCCCCCTGGCCCTGCTGATGCTGGGCCGATCCATGGCTGTCGGAACTGTGGGTACTCTCCACCTCCACGAGTTCGGCCAGCGCATCCATAATGCGGCGCCAGTGCAGCTGCTCCAACCACTCGGTCACCCGTCGGTCCTGGGCGAGCGGATCAGAGCCTGGTGAGGAGCTGACTGGTGTGCGGGAAAACATGGGTGAGGAATCCCGGCTTCCCACGCAGGTCGCGGCTCGTCGTGGCAGGAAGCACCGCGCTGATGACTGCTATTGCCGTCGCCTAGTGTCCTGATGCACAAAGCTGGCCGCCGACATGAACGACTGATCTGAAGGGCACGTGCAGTTCTGCTGGCAAAGAGCAAAGAACTATCCACGCTCACCGCACCATGACACTGATACCCCCAATTTTGCCGCGTTCCTGATTTTTCTGCGGATGGCAACTCTCCGCGGACCCCCGCGGATTACTTACTTCACTACCACGAATTTACTACAAGTGATCAACAAGACGCGGTTGTCACCCTCAGTCTCAAGACTGTTCCGCGGGTCATGAATTTGGGACTGCTGTGCATAAGCCTTATGAGAAGTGACACTCCGCGAGCCAGTGGAATGCAGCAACACAATGAAAAATCCCTGACTATCAGCTATTCCGCGGATCACAGTTCTAGACCCGTGCAGGCACCTCACCGATGAGTGACGCTCCGCGTTCCACTTCTTCCCACACGGGAGTCCACCACCTCGTGGCGTCCGACTCCTCTCCGCGGAACCCCGTTCCGCGGACGTGTGAAAGCAAGGGACACCGCCGGCAGCCCACCTCACTCGGACTTTTGGTTCCTCACGCACCTACTCCCACAGTCCGCGGACTGGACTCCGAGAGTGACTGAGGGCAAGAGGGCAATGGGCGGAACACAGGAGTGAGAGTAGGCCAATGACTTTTTATAAGGCTGATTGCGGAGTACATGGAATACTTTGGGAGGCAAGCAAGTCTGAGTTCCGCTTCTCCTACTGTTAGTGAGGCCCCTTTTCTACTCGGGGCTCCGTGCGGCGCGTCTATCCGCCGACGGTCTCATCCCTCTCACACTCTCCTACTTCCTTCTACTCGGACTCCGCGCGGTGCGGCTATGCACCACGGGTCTTGTCCTTCACACACTATTCTGCTAGTCACTTTCTTNACAGGAGTGAGAGTAGGCCAATGACTTTTTATAAGGCTGATTGCGGAGTACATGGAATACTTTGGGAGGCAAGCAAGTCTGAGTTCCGCTTCTCCTACTGTTAGTGAGGCCCCTTTTCTACTCGGGGCTCCGTGCGGCGCGTCTATCCGCCGACGGTCTCATCCCTCTCACACTCTCCTACTTCCTTCTACTCGGACTCCGCGCGGTGCGGCTACACACCACGGGTCTCATCCTTCACACACTATTCTGCTAGTCACTTTCTTCATCCGCGGTTCGTACACGCGGTTCTTCGTGTCCTTCCTTGAATCTTTGTCTTTCGCGGTGCGTCTCCCGAGACTCCTCCGTGATTGGTGCTTGGTCACTTGTGCTGATTGGTCGTTTTTCCTCTGATTGTTTTGCCTTCCTCCGCTGTCTTGTCTGCGCTTTGTCAGTGGCCGCGGATCCTGCTTCGGCTTGTCCCCATTTCCTTTGCACCCCGGCCCTTCCCCTCACTGCTTCCCGCCTGGCCACAAATTCTTCGGCTGAGAGGGACCGCCGCAGACGAATGTTCGTCTGCGGCGGCCCTTCCACCGGTGCCCTGCCTTTGCTTCCACCGGATCCGCGCTTACCCTTCGCTCAACCGCATCCGCGGGAGCCAGCATGCCATGCGCGGATCCTCTGCCTCCTCGATCCCTATTCCGCCGGTTGTTTATTCCGCGGAGNTTGATGCTTGGTCACTTGTGCTGATTGGTCGTTTTTCCTCTGATTGCTCAGTTCCTCCGCTGTCCTGTCTACGCTTCGTCAGTGGCCGCGGATCCTGCTTCGGCTTGTCCCCGTTTCCTTTGCACCACGGCCCTTCCCCTCACTGCTTCCCGCCTGGCCACAAATTCTTCGGCTGAGAGGGACCGCCGCAGACGAATGTTCGTCTGCGGCGGCCCTTCCACCGGTGCCCTGCCTTTGCTTCCACCGGATCCGCGCTTACCCTTCGCTCAACCGCATCCGCGGGAGCCAGCATGCCATGCGCGGATCCTCTGCCTCCTCGATCCCTATTCCGCCGGTTGTTTATTTCGCGGAGCTGCGGCAAGATTGTGCATGACAGGGCGGCGTTCACCACACGGTCTGGTTGCTCCGTGTTGATGAATGTTGCCACGTCCACCATTCCACGGTCCGGCCGGAGGTAGATAACATTGCAGAGGGCCGAGATGAGATGTTCCACACCTGCTCTTTCCAGCAGCTGATCTTGTCGTCCGCGCTGGTTCAGAGCCAGTGCAGTTTTGACCGCACCTCTCAGGGCCACTTACCATGCTTTGTTGTAGAGTGAGTCCCCCATTGCTGCACGGACTACCTTAGGGATTTCGTCCTCCAGGTGCGTGATAACACCGCTGACCACATCCAGCAGCCGGTTTGCTCTGGGTTGATCTCCCCTATTACTAGAGCTCTCTTCCAGGTAGTTACGCGCGCCCTCCATAATTGTTCCCGCGCGGAGTGTGGATTGTGGTGTTCCGTGCGCCGGGGTAACTCGTGAGGCTGGTGGGGAGGAGGAGTGCGCGGTCGGCGCAGAGGGACCAGGCAGCGGTGGTACGCCTGCCGATGCCGTCAGTGCTGGGGATGCGGAGGGGCCCGGCGCCGGAGGTGCTCCCGGTGATGGTGCTGGTGCCTTTGCTGCTGGGGGTGCGAAAAGGCCTCATGCCGGAGATGCTCTGGGTGAAGTTGCTGCTGACGCTACTACTGGGGTTGTGGAAAGGTTTAATACCGAAGGTTCTCTAGGTGAAGCTGTTGTTGCTGCTGCTGTTGGGGGTGTGGAAGGACCCGATGCCGGAGGTGCTCTAGGTGAAGCTGCTGCTGCTGCTAGGGGTGTGGAGAGGCCCGATGCCAGAGGTGCTCCAGGTGAAGCTGCAGCTGTTGCTGCTGGGGGCGCGGGAGGGCCCGATGCCGGAGATGCCCCAAGTGATTCTGCTGTTGTAGGTGGCGCGGAGTGTCTTGTGCCGGCCGTGGCTCGGTCCGTGGTCTGTCGCCGGATGGGTCATCTTGTGGTGCCATCCACCCCCTTGTTTGAAGGCGCGGACCCCGCGCTGGAAGGACGGGCCATTGCAGAGGCTGTGCTGCGGTTTGCCCCCAAGCTTCTTGTGATGCGGCGAGTGAACCGAGTGCCAGACTTGGGTGGCGCGAGAACCATGAGAGAAGGAACGGAGAGCGGTCGAGCTAAAGTAAAAAGTGGAGTGAACGATCGAATGCCGGAAACTGAAATGAGGCTGAGAATGTCGACGCCGAGCAATATATCTGCTTGGCGCGGCGCGAGCCAGTCCGCTGCCAGGAGCATGTCGTACGTGCGTACATCACACACCTGCACGGTATGCGGTGCATGCACATAGGTGACCTGTATGGGGAGGGCTGCGATCTGGCCAATGTGGGCATCGATTGCTCCGGTGGAGATGGAGAAGCAGAGCTGGCTGGGTTTGATGAGATGGTCGATGCGCAAGGTGTGGACCATCCGTAGCGCGATGGTGGTGTGTGTGGCTCCGGTGTCCAGGATGGCCACAAACTTGCGGCCGCATACCCAGACAAAGCACCATGCCACGTGGACTTCCGCGGGTGACGGTGGACCCGGGATCAGCGGAGTAGGGGCCCATGCGCATGACGCGCGGCCAACATCCTCCCGGACGCGGGAGTGTGCCGTGAGGATAGCCTAGGCCACCATGCGGACGCCCGTGTCACAATTGAGGGTGCAGGAGAGGTGGATGCCAACGGGAGAGAGGGAAGGGTTGGAGGAGGAGAAGAGAGTTTAGAGACGTTTCGCAGATGCAAGAGAATGAAGGAGGAAGTCAACCAATGAAAGAGGGTGACGTATGTCGAGGAGAGGGGAGGTAGAGGAAGTGGGAGGCAGCGTCGGAAGAGAGGTGGTGACCGGCACAGCAGGGGTATTCCGGCGCGATTGTCGCAGGGAAGAACGAGGGGGAAGATGTGCCGCAATCTCATCCATCGTCCAGCCGTGGATGGTAGGGTTGAAGCGACGGGCAAGCTGGAGGCCTGTGGCAGGGAGGGCCGGAAGGGTCTCCGCGGGGCCCAAGTGTTCAGCAGGGTCCAGCTCCGACAGGAGTTGGAGGGTGACCGTGGATTCTTTGTCCGTGAATTCACGGGCGACGCCTTCCCGCTGGGGCTCGGTGTCCGCTAGCGGAGGAGTAGCCGCAGGAGGTAAATCAGTGGGATTGTCCTGTGGATCCGCGGGATGCGGCCAGTCAGCGCGGTGAAGGCGGATGAGAGCATCGGCATTGCGATTAGCAAGCGCGAGCTGGTACTTGATCTTCATGTTATAGCCCTGCAGGAGAAGGGCCCACTTGGCCAAGATTCCCTCGTGATTCTAGGTCGTGAGGAGCCATTGTAATGCTTGATGGTCGGTGAGTACCGTGAAAGGCTTGCCGTTCTTGATGTAGTCGCGGAAGTGTTGGAGGGCCCACAGCACGGCCAGGCACTCGCCCTTCACCGGTGGGAAGTTTCAGTCACCGTCAATGAGGGCGCGGCTGGCGTATGCGATCACTCCCTGGACCGGTTCCTGGATCGACTACGACAGGACGGCGCCTAGGCCATCCCGCAACCAGTCAATAGTGATGGAGAAGGGGAGGTTGAAATCATGGAACTCAGGCATGGGAGCGGTGACCAGTCGGTGCTTGATCTTCGCCCAAGCAGCGGCGCACTCCGGTGTCCACTCAAACGGGATATCATGATAAGTCAACTGTTGCTGTGGGCGGATGATGCAGGCGTGGTCAGGAACAAATTTTTGGTAGAAGGAGACGAAACCAAGGAAGATCTTGATCTGTCCCGCGGTAGTGGGTTGGCGCCATGTCCGTGCTTGTAAGTGCATGTAAGTACGTGTAAGTGCGCGTAAGTGTACATTAGTACGTGTAAGTGTGTCTAAGTACGTCTAAGTGTGTGCAAGTACGTAAACCTGCATGTAAGTGCATGTAAGTGCGTGTAAGTATGTGTAAGTGTGTGTAAGTATGTGCAAGTGCGTGCAAGTGCGTGCAAGTGCATGTAAGTGTGTGTAAGTATGTGTAAGAGTGTGTAAGTGTGTATACGTGCATATAAGTATGTATAAGTGTGTGTACGTGTATGTAGGTACGTGCAATTGTGTGTAACTGCGTGTAAGTGCATGTAACTGTGTGTAAATATGTGTAAGTGCGTGTAAGTGCGTGTAAATGCGTGTAAGTATGCGTACGTATGTCTAAGTGCATGTAAGTATGTGTAAGTACGTGTAACTGTGTATAACTCCATGTCAGTGTGTATAACTAGGTGTAAGTGTGTGTAAATGTGTATAAGTTTGTGTAAGTGCATGTAAGTGAATGTAAGTGTGTGTAACTGCGTGTTAGTACGTGTAAGTATGTGTAAGTGTGTGTAAGTACATGTAAGTGCTTATAAGAGCATGTAAATACGTGTAAGTGTGAATAAGTACATGTAATTATGTGTAAATGTGTATAAGCACGTGTAAGTATGTGTAATTGCATGTAAGTGCGTGTAAGTGTGTGTAAGTGCATATAAATGCGTGTAAAAGCATGTAAGTGCATGTAAATGCATGTAAGTGCGTGTAAGTGCGTGTAAGTACGTGCATGTAAGTGCGTGCATGTGAGTGCGTGTAAGTGCGTGTAAGTGCGTGCAAGTGCATTTAAGTGCATGTAAGTGTGTGTAAATACGTGTAAGTGCATGTCAGTACGTGTTAGTATGTGTAAGTGTGTGTCACTGTGTGTAAGTGTGTGTCCGTACGTGTGAGTGTGTGTAAGTGTGTTTAAGTGTGTGTAAGTGCCTGTAAGTACATGTAAGTGCGTGTAAGTACGTGTAAGTGTGTGTATGTGTATGTAAGTGCTTGTAAGTGCGTGCAAGTGGGTGTTAGTGCATGTAAGTACGTGTAAGTGCATGTATGTGTGTGTAACTGTGTGTAACTGCGTGTAAATGTGTAAGTTCTTATAAGTGTGTGTAAGTATATGTAAGTGCATGTAAGTGCATGTAAGTGCATGTAAGTGAATGAAAGTGCGTGTAAGTGTGTGTAATTGCCTGTAAATGGATGTAAGTGCGTGCAAGTGTGTGTAAGTTTCTTCAAGTATGTGTAAGTATGTGTAAGCGTGTGTAAATGCGAATAAGTATGTATACGTTCGTGTAAGTGCGTTTAAGTGCGTGTAAGTACGTATAAGTATGTGTAAGCGTATTTAACTGCGTATAACTGCATGTAACTACGTGTAAGTGCATATTAGTACATGTAAGTGTGTATAAGTATGTGTAAGTGCGTGTTAGTGTGTATATGTGTGTATAAGTACGTGTACGTGTGTGTAAGTGCGTGTAAGTGTACGTAAGTGCGTGTAAGTGTGCGTATGTATATGTAAGTGCGTGCAAGTACGTGTAAGTATGTGTAAGTGCATATAAGTGTGTGTAACTGTGTAACTGCGTATAAGTGTGTGTAAGTAGGTGTAAGTGTGTTTAAGTGTGTGTTAGTGCTTGTAAGTGCATGTAAGTACGTGTAAGTACGTGTAAGTGTGTGTGGGTGCGTGTAAGTGCGTGTAAGTGTACGTAAGTAAACATAAGTGCGTGTAAGTGCGTCTAAGTACGTCTAAGTGTGTATAAGTACGTAAAACTGCATGTATGTGCGTGTAAGTACGTGTAAGTACGTGTACCACTCTTGCACTTCCTTGTCCCTCGTCGCCTCTTCCTCCTTCTCCGAGCGGCCATTCTTCTACTCTTGCGGATCCAGGGGCAGCCGCAGCGGTGCCTGTGGCATGCCTAATGCCGCATGCGAGGCTGTCCAAAAAGGAGGGCGTGTGGGGAGAATGACGTGGTACGGCTTGGGGTGTTGTTGATGAAGCGTGCGGTCTTCTTCAGGGTTTTTCCCAGTTGTTGCTCTCTGTGGTGGCCACTGCTCGCTCCAGGATATCGTGCAACCTCTCAACTTGGCCCTGGGATTGTGGCCGGTACCGCCCGGAGTGTATGTGCTGCATGCCACACTCCGCGAGCTCATTGCGGAACGCACATGCAAACTCAGTGCCGTTATTGCTGTGCACTACGCGGCAGTCTCCGAAGCGGTAGAAGATTTATTCCCGAATGAAGCGGGCTGCACACGTGAAGGATTTGTCGGGGACGGCCTGGACCCATATGTACTTGGTGAAGTGGTCAATTGCCGCAATCCAGTACAGCTCCCCTTGGGCGCGGGGGGAGGGGGACGAGTTCCATGGAAGTCAATGATGATGCGGTCCAGGGGCTCAAGGATGGGAGAGGGTAAGAAGAGGGGCATGTCTCGTGGCATGGTTTTTTGGTGTTGCTCGCATGGAGCGCATTTTTGGGACATGCAGGATGGGAGGGAGCCGCTCCTTAAGTTCTTGCGCGCTGAAGTGGTTTTGATGGTGGTAGGCTTCGACTACCGCTTTCTGCAAGGTGGGCGGAGGCACCTACAAGACATGCAGCGTGGTCCGCCAGAGGTGACCGCCCTCTCATGCATATTGCTCACAGAGGTGGGCGAGGTCGTCCTTCTTTCGCCTGCCAAACTCCACCCCCATCTGATTCCCCAGGGTGGTGTACACCTTCTGCGCCCCCTCTTTCTGCTGCTCCTTGGTTGTGGCGCGAAGCAAGATGTGTACTGTTTGCCTGATCCGCCAGTCCTGCGTTTTGACTGGTCCCTTCTTTCCCGCCTTTTCCGCGGCAGCTTCCCCCGGCTTCCTCTTCTTCTCCTTCTTCAGCGCCGGAAATCCCTCGGCCTGCCTTGCATCCTCCTCCGCCTTCATTGGTTGCAGGCGCCGCTGGTTCTCCTCATCATCGGCGGAGGATTCCCCATCCCAGTTGTCCGGGGCTGGGAAGAGATGCAGGATCCCCACAACGCGTAACTCCCCTTCGTCCCATTGGCTTTGCAGCCTCACTTCAGGTGGTGCACCGTGCCGCCTACCTCGTGCAACGCGGGCATCCACCGTCTCTGTTTATGGTTTCCGCTCTGTCACCGCCTCGGGAAGCCACAGCAGGCCCTCTCCCTTTGCGATGGGCTGATCTTTGTCAGGTTCTGGTGGCTCACTGAGCTCGGAGATCACCACCCCCCCTTCCTTTTCTTTGCCGCGGCAGCCGCGGCGCTTTCCCCGGCCCCTCTTTCATGGTGAGCTGTGGCGCCGGCGCCTCCTCGGAGGGGTTATTGCTGGGTTGGGACCGAGGCGACGGGCATCGGAACATTACAAAGTACTGCCAAGAGCACCTCCATGGCTTGGGTGGCATCCCGCTCGGCTTGCGCGAGCAACGCCGGATCGATGTTCTGCGGGGTGTCTTGGGAGGGGTGGTGCTGCTTGCTGCGCTTGGTGGAGGGCGTGCCAGCGGTGCTGTCGTCGACGGTCCGCTTCTCCTGTCCTCGTCAATGGGATATTGGCATGGTGTCCGCAGATGGGACTTGTCTTTTTGCGGCTGATTCCGTTCGAGGGGTAGCCACGTCGCTGACCGAGACTGCGTGGTGTGAGGCAGCCTGTCTGCTGGCGGCTACTGATGTCGCGGCCCTCTTGGCCTCGTCCTGAAGCCTGGCCCGTTTGTCCAGTAAGGCCGCCGATAAGGTTGGCCGCAAGGTGTTCTTCCGTGCTTCTTTCCTGGTTGCAGTTGCATTCGCCTGCGCGCGTGTATCATGTCTCCGCCTTCCATTTCCCTCTTGTGCCGCACCTTGCTGCTCTGCTGCCTGCTTCCCTGCCGCTTGCCCATCTACTACCATCGCTACCTCTGCTGCCGCTCCTTCAGCCTCCACCTCCTCCTCTACCTTCCTTGCCATCCCCGCCGCAGCTCGTCCCATCCCTTCCTCTCTCCCGCTGTTGCCTTCACTGCTTCTCCTGCCTCCGCCAATTCCGCTTCGAGCTCTGGGACCACATGTGCTGCAACCGCGTCTGCCTCCTGTTTCTGTTCTTCCGCCCTTTGCCGCCAGATGGCTTACAGGTTTTCCCGCGTTTGTGTGAGCTCGGGGGAGTTGTGGAGGTATTCCTAAGCCCATTCTATTTCCATAAGTATGCGGTTCTTCTCTTCCCGACACACGTCCACGGCTTCTTGGGCCCAGTGATGTACTGCCTCCTCCGTTAGCTTAGTGCCCACTTCTTTAAGTGTCTTCCACATTCCTTGTGCCATCGCAGCCACAATCCTCTGGTGTGAGGTTCCATCCAAGGTTAGCTGCCAGCACTCGCTAACGGCGGCGTACTAGCTCTCGTATTGCCGCTCCACTACGGTGATATTTGCAAGCTCCGCAGGTGTGTATTGGACTCCCCATCTAGAGGTGACTAGCTCGATCAGGTATCCCCACCTCCATACGTTCGCCGCAGTCTTCCTGTCTGGTGCCTCCATTGTTCCCACTGGCATTTGATGGACGTGATAGAGGGTGAGTGCCCGAGCGCGTTCTTGAAGCAGGTCTACGTAGCGTCGGGTGGGGTCCGCGCCCTGGTTGTGGCGGACTAGGAGCCACCATTCATGGGCGTGATACCCCCAATTTTGCCGCGTTCCT
>SZWC01000234.1:53209-71641 GCA_023375785.1 Penium margaritaceum | reverse complement strand
GTGTCCTTCCTTGAATCTTCGTCTTTCGCGGTGCGTCTCCCGAGACTCCTCCGTGATTGATGCTTGGTCACTTGTGCTGATTGGTCGTTTTTCCTCTGATTGCTCAGTTCCTCCGCTGTCCTGTCTACGCTTCGTCAGTGGCCGCGGATCCTGCTTCGGCTTGTCCCCGTTTCCTTTGCACCACGGCCCTTCCCCTCACTGCTTCCCGCCTGGCCACAAATTCTTCGGCTGAGAGGGACCGCCGCAGACGAATGTTCGTCTGCGGCGGCCCTTCCACCGGTGCCCTGCCTTTGCTTCCACCGGATCCGCGCTTACCCTTCGCTCAACCGCATCCGCGGGAGCCAGCATGCCATGCGCGGATCCTCTGCCTCCTCGATCCCTATTCCGCCGGTTGTTTATTCCGCGGAGTTGCGGCAAGATTGTGCATGACAGGGCGGCGTTCACCACACGGTCTGGTTGCTCCGTGTCGATGAATGTTGCCACGTCCACCATTCCACGGTCCGGCCGGAGGTAGATAACATTGCAGAGGGCCGAGATGAGATGTTCCACACCTGCTCTTTCCAGCAGCTGATCTTGTCGTCCGCGCTGGTTCAGAGCCAGTGCAGTTTTGACCGCACCTCTCAGGGCCACTTGCCATGCTTTGTTGTAGAGTGAGTCCCCCATTACTGAACGGACTACCTTAGGGATTTCGTCCTCCAGGTGCGTGATAACACCGCTGACCACATCCAGCAGCCGGTTTGCTCTGGGTTGATCTCCCCTATTACTGGAGCTCTCTTCCAGGTAGTTACGCGCGCCCTCCATAATTGTTCCCGCGCGGAGTGTGGATTGTGGTGTTCCGCGCGCCGGGGTAACTCGTGAGGCTGGTGGGGAGGAGGAGTGCGCGGTCGGCGCAGAGGGACCAGGCAGCGGTGGTACGCCTACCGATGCCGTCAGTGCTGGGGATGCGGAGGGGCCCGGCGTCGGAGGTGCTCCCGGTGATGGTGCTGGTGCCTTTGCTGCTGGGGGTGCGAAAAGGCCTCATGCCGGAGATGCTCTGGATGAAGCTGCTGCTGACGCTACTACTGGGGTTGTGGAAAGGTTTAATACCGAAGGTTCTCCAGGTGAAGCTGTTGTTGCTGTTGCTGTTGGGGGTGTGGAAGGACCCGATGCCGGAGGTGCTCTAGGTGAAGCTGCTGCTGCTGCTGGGGGTGTGGAGAGGCCCGATGCCGGAGGTGCTCCAGGTGAAGCTGCAGCTGTTGCTGCTGGGGGCGCGGGAGGGCCCGATGCCGGAGATGCCCCAGGTGATTCTGCTGTTGTAGGTGGCGCGGAGTGTCTTGTGCCGGCCGTGGCTCGGTCCGTGGTCTGTCGTCGGATGGGTCATCTTGTGGTGCCATCCACCCCCTTGTTTGAAGGCGCGGACCCCGCGCTGGAAGGACGGGCCATTGTAGAGGCTGTGCTGCGGTTTGCCCCCGAGCTTCTTGTGATGCGGCGAGTGAACCGAGTGCCAGACTTGGGTGGCGCGAGAACCATGAGAGAAGGAATGGAGAGCGGTCGAGCTAAAGTAAAAAGTGGAGTGAACGATTGAATGCCGGAAACTGAAATGAGGCTGAGAATGTCGACGCCGAGCAATATATCTGCTTGGCGCGGCGCGAGCCAGTCCGCTGCCAGGAGCATGTCGTACGTGCGTACATCGCACACCTGCACGGTATGCGGTGCATGCACATAGGTGACCTGTATGGGGAGGGCTGCGATCTGGCGAATGTGGGCATCGATTGCTCCGGTGGAGATGGAGAAGCAGAGCTGGCTGGGTTTGATGAGATGGTCGATGCGCAAGGTGTGGACCATTTGTAGCGCGATGGTGGTGTGTGTGGCTTCGGTGTCCAGGATGGCCACAAACTTGCGGCCGCATACCCAGACAATGCACCATGCCACGTGGACTTCGGCGGGTGACGGTGGACCCGGGATCAGCGGAGTAGGGGCCCATGCGCATGACGCGCGGCCAACATCCTCCCGGACGCGGGAGTGTGCCGTGAGGATAGCCTAGGCCACCATGCGGACGCCCGTGTCACAATTGAGGGTGCAGGAGAGGCGGATGCCAATGGGAGAGAGGGAAGGGTTGGAGGAGGAGAAGAGAGTTTAGAGACGTTTCGCAGATGCAAGAGAATGAAGGAGGAAGTCAACCAATGAAAGAGGGTGACGTATGTCGAGGAGAGGGGAGGTAGAGGAAGTGGGAGGCAGCGTCGAAAGAGAGGTGGTGACTGGCACAGCAGGGGTATTCTGGCGCGATTGTCGCAGGGAAGAACGAGGGGGAAGATGTGCCGCAATCTCATCCAGCGTCCAGCCGTGGATCGTAGGGTTGAAGCGACGGTCAAGCTGGAGGCCTGTGGCAGGGAGGGCCGGAAGGGTCTCCGCGGGGCCCAAGTGTTCAGCAGGGTCCAGCTCCGACAGGAGTTGGAGAGTGACCGTGGATTCTTCGTCCGTGAATTCACGGGCGACGCCTTCCCGCTGGGGCTCGGTGTCCGCTAGCGGAGGAGCAGCTGCAGGAGGTAAATCAGTGGGATTGTCCTGCGGATCCGCGGGATGCGGCCAGTCAGCGCGGTGAAGGCGGATGAGAGCATCGGCATTGCAATTAGCAAGCGCGGGCTGGTACTTGATCTTCATGTTATAGCCCTGCAGGAGAAGGGCCCACTTGGCCAAGATTCCCTCGTGATTCTAGGTCGTGAGGAGCCATTGTAATGCTTGATGGTCGGTGAGTACCGTGAAAGGCTTGCCGTTCTTGATGTAGTCGCGGAAGTGTTGGAGGGCCCACAGCACGGCCAGGCACTCGCCCTTCACCGGTGGGTAGTTTCACTCACCGTCAATGAGGGCGCGGCTGGCGTATGCGATCACTCCCTGGACCGGTTCTTGGATCGACTACGACAGGACGGCGCCTAGGCCGTCCCGCAACCAGTCAATAGTGATGGAGAAGGGGAGGTTGAAATCATGGAACTCAGGCATGGGAGTGGTGACCAGTCGGTGCTTGATCTTCGCCCAAGCAGCGGCGCACTCCGGTGTCCACTCAAATGGGATATCCTGATGAGTCAACTATTGCTGTGGGCGGATGATGCAGGCGTGGTCAGGGACAAATTTTTGGTAGAAGGAGACGAAAACAAAGAAGATCTTGATTTGTCCCGCGGTAGTGGGTTGGCGCCATTCATGGACGGCCGTGATGTTTGCGAGGTTCGTTTTGATGCCATCGGCACTCATGACGAACCCCGAGAACTCCATTTCTGCGGCACCGATGGAACACTTGGCTGCTTTGAGTTTGAGGTTAGCAGCGCGGAGGGTAGAGAAGACGGCGGTTAGGGAGGAAAAGAGGTCCGCAAAGCAGTGGGCCGCGACCATGATGTGGTCGATGTAATCGCTCACATTAGGGATGCCGCAGAGGGTGGAGTCCATGACGCGTTGGACCGTGGCACTGGCGTTGCGGAGACCAAAGGGCATGAGGGTGAAGGCGAAGTTGCCTTCAGGGGTGATGAAGGCTGTCTTGGTGATGGAGTCTTGGTGCATGGGGACGGCGTGAAAGGCTGCCTTAACGTCCAACTTTGCAAACCATCCGCGTCCGTACTGGCGCTCCTAAATGTCAACAATCAACGGCATGGGATAGGCATCTTCCTCCGTGACTCGGTTGAGATCGCAGAAGTCCACACAGAAGCGCTTGGATCTGTCCGGTTTGCCGACGATGACCAAGTTTGCTCGCCAGTGGCTGACGATGGGGACTATTACTCCTTGCATCTTCATTTTTGCGAGGCTCTCGTTGATGATTTCCTCCTGGTCAGGGAGGATCCAGCGGAATTTTTGTTTGATCGCGGCAGCTGTTCCAGGGCTTATGACGTGGAAGGCGTTAACGGTTCCAATGTCCGTTGCGGAGCCGACGAACATGTCGGCAAAGGTGTCCAACAGGTCCTGGAAGTCCTGCCTCTAAGCTGGTGAGAGGCGAGGGTTCAGGTTGTGGTCCCACCGCGTGGGCGGAGGTGGCAGTTGGTCACGAATGGGGTAGAATTCCTCGTCGTCATCCATGGGAAGGTCCTGGCCAAACGCCTGCTCGCTCTACTACCAGAGCCGAAGAAGGTTTGTACACACCCCTGGTTCCGTGTGATTCGCGAAGAGTTCACGCCACTCCTCGGCATGAACTTGCTCTGTGTCAAGAACGAACTATGCAGGAGCTTGGCTGCACTAGGAGCGTGTGTGTGAATCTTCCTACGCCGCATCTGAGAGTGAGAATGACGCACCTCCGGTCACTGGCACCATTACTCGGTCGTCCACAGTGTTGAGGGTGTACTCTTTTGTACCCATGGCGGATGTTAGCTGCATGACACCCAGGGAAAACAGAAGGTTGCCTTGGCACGGAAGGAGATAGTCCATGACCAGGAGAACGTTGTATGTCCGAGCGTGTGTGACTTGGACATCCAATGGTTCGTGGAGGGAACCCACCTGCAAGGGTAATCCCCGCACTTCTCCATCCCCGTAATCCATTCCTCCTGATGAATTGCTAAACAGCCGGCACGTTGGAAGGATGCGGTCTGCCCATCTGACCAAGCAAAGGCCGCGGAGGGCCATGGTGGTGTGAGTTGCACCGGTGTCGATTATGGCAAGGAACTTGCGACCACAAATCCAGATCACACAGCACGCGACCTTGTAGTGGCGGTCATTGCGGCAGGGTGGTTCCAGAGGCTGTGGCGCCCATCCCCAGTCCATTTCTTCTATAGTCAATCCTGGTGGAGCCCCTGCCACAATGCGTCGAGTGTTCTGGGTGCCGTGAGGCAGAGTGGTTCAAGTGAGAGAGATGCCAACGGTCTGGAGGTGGTCATTAGCTCTGGTGAATTCCTCTCGGAGTCGCGGGGCAAACTCAGGATGGAGGCGAAGGAAGTCAAAGAAGTTCACGGAGGCCATGGGAGTGGTGAAGAGCTTCTCCACGGGATGCGTGGAATCTGGTGTAGAAATGCGAGTAGTTCGGGGAGCGTATGGAATGGTCGCAGCAACTGGGTGTTCCACAGGCGTGGGATCCGCGGCACGGTGCTTCTCAGAGGGTCGCACGGAGCGGGCAGTTACGGCCTCCTACAGCCGGGCCTCCACAGCTTCTGCCCTTTGCCATAGATCGCTCTAGAGTTGTGCAGCTTCTTACAGATCCCATCCACAGAGCTTGAGACGGCGAGCTCGTGTGATGAGTTTCGTCTCCTCGGGCGTGGGAGTCACCTCAGTGGTTTCATCCTCTGCCATGGGCAGACCCAGCTTCACGTTGCGGGCACCGGCCGCGGGGTTTGGTGGTGGGCTCGGCAATATACCCTGGCTTGTTCCCTGCGCTGCCTGCTCCTGCCGAGGGGCTGGGTGCGGTTGCTGCTGCTGCTGCTACTGCCGCTGTTGTTGTTGCTGCAGACCCGGCCACATCTGGTTATAACACTGGTGCCACTGCTGAACCAAAGGATCCTGAGAGGCTAGGTCAGGGCGCGGAGCTGCTTGGCGCTTACGAGGGCAGTCCTGGGCAATGTGCTCCAGGCTTTGACAGGTGTAGCAAGCCCTTGGCTTCTGTTCCTGCGAAAGTGGTGGGTGCGAGGAGGGGGGTGCATGGGTCTCACCACCTTGGTGTTGTCGCGTGGACCGCTGTCTAGTGAAGATAGCCATAGCATCCTGCACCGCCTCTTGGAGGGAACGGTAGTGATCATTATTCATGAGACTGCTGATATCGTCCGGGAGTACGTGGACGAGGTTGTACAGCAGAACCCACAATGGTAGGCCTTCTCCTTGTGGGTTTTTGGCCACCGAAACCCAGTTCAGGAACTAGTCCAAGAATCTGCGGATGTCATTGTCCTTGCGCATGACCTCCTTCTTGATCTTCCGCAACGCTTCTTCCTTCGTCAAGTGTTTGAAGCGCTCGATGAGGGCGTTACCAAAGTCTTTGAAAGATGGGAAAGGTGCGCGCGTGTTGTACCAGTCAACTGCACCCCCTTGAAGGTGGAGTTATGAGGTGGCAAGACAGAGGTCAGGCAGAATGCGGTCGATGCTGGCATAGAGGGTGATTTGTTTGAGCCAGATCCAGGGGTCCTCCTCCGGGACACCCTTGAAGGAGTCCAGCCGCTGAATTTTTGCTGGCTTGGAATGGATGTACTGCAGCTGCGGGATAGTACTCCAGTTAGTCGTTGATGCAGTCACAACATATGGCGAGGGGAGGAGCGCAGGTGGGGCTGCGGAGTATCCAGGTCGAGGGATCAGCATCTGGGGCTGTCCCGCGGACATGGGAAGACTTGGCTGCATGGGTGTGGGAAGCATGTACCAGGAAGAGGGTGCTGCTGCAGAGGCGGTGTAGGGTATAGAGGAGAATACCATCCCAGGGGGTGGGACCTGAGTCCCATGTGCCAATGGTGCCGTCACGTGGGGCACCCAGTATATCTGTCTGGTGGGGATCGCAACCGCAGAGTGAGGAGGAACTGCCAGCCCGATGTTGGCAGCCAGGGCTGCCATTACCCTAGCAGAGTGTTCAGCAACATGCGTCTGCTGTGGGGGCGGATGCGGGTGGCTCTGCATCGTCGGTGGTAGCTGTGTCATGGGCGGCGGTGCCTGGAGGGCCACTCCTGCGGGCACGACTCCAACCAGCTGCTGGTGAGGGAACTACTGATAAGTAGTCACGGGTGGCTGTGGTGGCCCATTGGGCACGAGTACCTGTGGTATTGCTCCCACCTGAGTCGTATACATAGGCTGCTGGTGCTGAGGCATCCACAGGGGTCGGGTGGTGGCGGAAGGCTGAATCATAGAACCCATGTGTGCCGCGCCCCCAAGCGCCTGCTGCTGATAGGTCAAAGGTTGAGTCCCCGTCAGTGACGGTTGAATCATGGCTCCCTATTGAGCAATACATCCACCATGATTCCCTGTTTGCGGTATCGCCGCAGGAGATTGTGCCGCCACGCCAGCTTGCGGCATGGGCCGCCACGACTGTTGTATTGGCTGATGTAGTCCAGGTGTAGGCAGATGTGGCATTGCTCCCGCCTGTGTCACGCTTGTTACCATCTGGGATGGGTGCATCTGCTGCTGCGGCGGTGCCCTTGGTGCGGTATGATGTGGGAGCATCCATACCTGAAGTATACCCACGCTTGACTGGAGAGGAGGCATCTGCTGCGGCACTGGTCCGGATGCAGAGAGCTGTGGTGGCATCCCTGCCTGCATCATCGCTCTCGCAGGCGGGGGAGGCTGACTCGTGTGAGGCTGATTCTCTGGCGGCTCTGCGGATCCTAATGTCTGCAAGGACACCGGCATCCCTAGCTGCGTGTTCCCCGAGTGGAGTACTGGCGGGGCCGTCTGTTGCTGCTGCAAACCAGTCACAGGTGATCCCGCCGACATACCCACCAGAGACGTCCCTACCATCTGCTGCGGTAGGTTCGTGTCCAGCGGCATCTCTAGCGCGTAGGCTGGTAATCCCGTCTGCTACAGGTGCGTTGACTGTTGCTCGTCCGGCCTCGGGGCTTCAGAGGTCCCTATATTATTGGGATTCTGTAGTGGGGCCTACGGATGCACCGGTGGGGGTGCGTGATACGACACTGTGTCGCCGACTGCTAGCAACTGCTGTTCGCCACGACGCCAGTAAACGAATCAGCGATAGGCCTCGAGTTCCCCACCACCGGAGGATTCCTCTAGTGATAATGGTGCATCAAAGAACCATTGCGCTCCCGGCGGTGCATCCTCCTACTCCTCGTGTCCTTGCTGGCCCTGTATGGTTCCGTAGCTACCAGAGCTGTGGATGGTTTCCACCTCCACGCGTTCACCGAGTACATCCATGATACGATGCCAGTGCAATTGCTCTAGCCACTCGGTCACTCGTCGGTGCTAGGTGAGCGGATCAGAGCCTGGTGAGGAGCTGACTGGGGCACGGGACAGTACAGGCAAGGAGTCCCAGCTGCCTGCGAAAGTGGCGGCCCGGCGTGGCAGGAAGCACCACACAGGCAGCTGCTGCTGTTGCCGCCGCCCGATGTCGCGATGTACGTACCTGGCTGCCGACATCAACGACTGATCTGAAGGTCGTGTGTAGTTCCGCTGATCAAAGAGCGAGGAACTGTCCGCGATCACCGCACCATGACACTGATACCCCCAATTTTGCCGCGTTCTCAATTCTCTCCGCGCTGCTCTTACTCCACGCTATCCGCGGATTGTTTGCCCTCTATGCTGTCACCACTAAGATCTAATGTGTAGCGAGTTCCAGACACTGACCCTGACCAATAGGCAATTCCGAGGACCACTGATCTGGACTCTTGCATAAGAACCTCACGGATGAGTGACACTCCGCGGTCCAGTTCTTGCCACACGTGAGCCTGCCACCTCGTGGCCTCCAGCTCCTTTCCGCGGAATCCCGTTTCGTGGCCGTGTGTAAGGAAGGTCACCGCCGGCAGCTCACTTCACTCCGGACTTGGTTCTTCATGCACTTCATCTCCCAGACCGTGGATGGAACAGCGGAGGCAATGGAAGACAGAGGAAAAGCATGCGGAGGAAAGGAATGGGAGTGGGTAAACGTCTTTGATAATCCAAGGCAAGGTACATGGATTGCGGAGTATTGATGCAAGGGCAATCAAGACAGAGGCACGGCTGTTCTATTGCTGCCTAGCCCTGATCTACTTGGGACTCCGCATGGCATGTCTACATGCCAGCTATCTCATCCCTCTCATGGCGTCCTCCTTCTTCCTACTTGGACTCCACGCGGTGCGGCTAGGCACCGCGGGTCTCGTCCACACACACACCCAGCACATCATCTTCTACTGGTTGTTTCCTATATCCGCGGCTTGTTTCCACGGTCTTCGTATTCTTCCTTGAACCTTCGTATTTTTTGATGCGTCCCCAGGGACTTCTCCGTGATTGCTGCCCCGGCTCGTCGTGTTGATTGGTTGTTGCTCCCCAAATTACTCCATTCATCCATTGTCCTTCCTGCGCATTGTCGTTGTCTGCGTGTTGTTACTGCGGCTCGTTCCTTGTTCCCTTCGTGCAGCGGATATCCCCGCCATTGCTTCCCGCCTCTTCGGCTTCCACCACAAGCGCTTGAGATATCCATAGAGAAGCCGCCGTTTCTTCACCGCCACTGGATTCCACGCCATCCCATGCTCTACCACATCCGCGAGAGCCAGCGTTCCTTGTGCAGACGTCAGGTTACCCGGATCTTTCCTCCGCGGATTGGCTATCCCTGCGGAGCCACAGTTGAAGTGTGCCTGACAAATCACGTAAACCAGAGTAGATCAACACAGGCGCTCACAGCCAGATCTGCTCAACAAGCGATAGAGGGAATGAACTCCATGAACTCCATTCATCAGAATTAACTAACTCCTGTGCACATGGTCTACAACAGTCTAGCACTTGACAGAATTAACAAATGAAGACCTACAGCTGACTTAAATCCTGCTACGCTCGCCTTCACCTCCGATCCGTCTCGCTCCGCAACAGCGGTCTTGCTGTCTGGTGCCGGCACCTGCCGCCTTGCACTGTTCTTGTTGTCGGGCTTGGGTTCCGGTCACAGAGGGTCTTCGGTATCCTTGAATAGTGCCATTCCCTGTTGTCTTAGGGCATGATCTGTTCCATACTGTTTATGCATTGGTCGCGCGCCGTTGATCTGCAATCGGACGGTATCCAACTTTGGTGTCATCGATATCGAATGATGCCAGATCCTCCCCCCCCCCCATATGTCCGCACCAATTCCTCTCTGCTCCAAGACAGACTGGTGGTCTGATTCTCTGTTTCTTTGTTGGTTCTCGTTCGAGATGCCACGTCAGCCTCCTGCCAGAGCTCTGCTCAGGCTACCGCCTCCAGACCACTCCGCTCCCAAGTGCAATATCCTCAGCAATATCTGCTACTCGTGATCATCATCCTCTCAAATAACAGGTACCAATGAATGGGCAGGGGAGGCATGGGACTACCCTCTCTCCTGACCCAACGGTAGACAGTGATCACAGAGTAGGTCAGGGTAGCTTGTAGGTTGCGGAGGGTCAGGGGAGAGAGTGGCGCCTCTCCCCTGGCCCTCTGTGTTATGCCATTTTGGAGCATACCCATTTTATGCTTTTTCCAACATTCCCGCCCATATGCTTCAATCAACTCTTGCACATAGGAAACCAGTGTGAGAGGAAAAAACTAAACTAACTTCTTAAGACTGATCGTTGTGGTTCCCCCCCCCCCCATTTGAGATCTATCAACCCCTTGGCTGTTAACACCCGGGACACACACAAAGGATGTTTGTTTGTCACTGTGGCCCTCAATCCTCACCCTCAATCGGATCCCCGCATCAGGGGATGAGGGTATCGCTCGTCACTCCCTCCCTTTTGTGTTTTTTTTTTATTTTCTAGAACCAGCCCCATGCCACCGCATAGTGCATCATGATGGCAATGCTCCAGAGCCTTTGTGAGTACATCTGCGATCTGCTCTTTTGTCCCTACATAGTCCAGCTGCACCTCTCCTCCTCGACAGCATCACGTACATAGTGATACTGTCATTTTGCGTGCTTGGTTCTGTCATGCAGCACATGATCCTCTGACAGTGCTATGGTGCCTTGGTTGTCGCAGAAGATTGTAGTTGGCTCCAGTTGGCTGAATCCCAGTTCTTCCAACAGCATGCGAATCCAGACTGCTTCTCTGGTTGCTTCGCTAGCTGCAAAGTACTCTGCTTCCATAGATGACAGGGAAACCACTGACTGTTTCTTGGATCACCACGAAACAGGTCCACCGCTCAACATAAAAACGTAGCCAGATGTGGATTTGCTGGTGCTCTTGTCACCCGACAGATCAGAGTCACAGAAGCCAATGAGACGAATGCTGCTCTGTGGCTAGTACTTGATCTTCTGTTCAGCATTGCACTTGAGATAACAGATGCTGTGTTTGGCTGCTGCCACATGATCAGCCGTCGGATTTTTGCAGCCTTCACTGAGTAGACCAACAGCGTATGAGAGGTCACGACGAGTGCCCACACTTGCGTACATCAAGCATCCAACAAGGCTGGGATAAAGCTTGGCCTCGCTTGGATCTGCAAGCATCTTACTGGTCACTGGCTCTGTCAGACCATGATCCACTGCCAGGGGAGTGCTGGAAGGATGCGGCTGGCCCATGTTGAACTTGTCGGCCATGCGCGTGATGTATGTGCTCTGGGACAGCATGATCTCAGGTGGGCTGCGGCTGTGATGAATCTGGATGCCGCGGTAGAAGTGCAGCGGACCCTCGTCACTCATCTCAAACGTAGCAGGGAGCGTCTTCTTGAACTCGTTGATGATGGAGATAGAGCGACCAAACAGAATCAGGTCATCCACATAAAGAATCACACCAAGGTTGTGGAGACCGCCTTTGTAGTAAACGGAGTGGTCGGAGTGGAGAAGCTTGAGGTGCTGACTGGGGAAGAAATCATGTATGCGCTTGTTCCACTGTCTGGGCACCTGCTTGAGGCCGTAGAGGGATTTGAGCAGCCGACATACCTTGCTTTCCCCCCCCCCCGGCTGCACAAAACCCTCTGGCTGAGTCATAAAAACCTCTTCATTAAGCTCACCATTGAGAAACACAGATTTGACATCCATTTGATGCAGAAACCAGATCTCCAGCGCTGCGAGGGCAAGAATGATGCGGATGGAGCTGTACTTGGCAACAGGGGCAATATGTCACTATTGTTAACCCCCTAAACGTGGCTGTAGCCACGGGCCACAAGACAGGCCTTGTACCTGTCAGGGAGGCCGTGCTCATCGAGCTTGCGCTTGAAGATCCATTTACAGGTGACGACCGGGGCACCTGGATGAAGATCAACGAGGATCCAGGTCTTGTGCTTCTAAAGTTGCTCAAATTCACTGACTGCTGCAGAGTGCCATTCAGCAGCATCAGGTCAGCTCAGAGCATCCTTGTAGCTGACTGGGTCCACCACTGGGGTAACAAAGGCGTAGTCGCAGGGCGGTGAAGCAGGAGGATCATTAGCGGAAGGGGATGGTGTAGCTGAAATAGAAGGAGCAGCACCTCAGGAGAAGACAACGGTGAGTGCTTTAAGGTTGGCACGGCGATAGGAGCCACGCGGTCGAGCTGTGGGGTCGTAATCCTTGGGCCAATTGCAGGAAGAACGAGGCGCCGATGGTGGTGGTGGAGGAGGTGATGGTGGCAGCGCAGGTGGGGGCACCACAGGACGGTCAGCTGCCAGGATAATGGGAGGAATGATGCCGGCGTGCTCATCAGGGCCAGATTCAACAGGATGCTGAGGAGGAAGAGTCGGTTCAGGATCCATGGAGATGATGTGAAGCTGAGGAGGGCTCGAGGAGAAGGCGGCCCGATCAGTCAGAGTCTCATCGAAGGTGGCACTATGGCTGCGAACAATGCATTTGTCCAGTGGATCCCAGATGCGATAGGCCTGACTGTTGTATGCATAGCCCACCAAGATGCCCTTCTGGGTGTGTGATCCCAACTTGTCCCGAGCACCTGGTTGGACCCAGGTATAGGCCGTGCTCCCAAAACCTTTGAGATGACCAACGTTAGGAGGATGACTATGCCAGATTTCATATGGGGTACTTTGATTTTGAAGACGCTTGCAGGGGAGACGGTTGAGAAGGTATCCAGCCGTGTTGACGGCCTCTGCCCAGAAACCAGTGGGTAGGCCTGCAGCAAGAAGCATGGAGCATGCCTTTTCAAATAGGGTGCGATTCATACGCTCAGCACGGCCATTATGCTGAGGAGTGTGGGGAACTTTCCGTTGATGCTGAATGCCATGGGCTTCATAGAAGGTGGTGAGAGTCTGATTTACAAATTTGCCACCATTGTCGGATCGGACAGCTTTGACACATTTGTCAGTCTCATTTTCCACACGGCGCACCCATTTCATGATGTGTTCTGCAGCTTCAGACTTGTGGCGTAGGAAAAGAAGCCAGACATGGTGGTGAAGTCATCAAGGAGGACCAGGAAGTAATGCTTGCCAGAGATAGAAGGATCCTTGATGCAGAAGAGGTCCATGTGGACCAGATGGAGTTTGTCTGAAGCACAGACATCAGAGTGAGTGGAGAAGGGCTGCTGATTTTGCTTTCCTACTAGACATCCTTCCCAACAGGCGACACTGGGATGGGTCAGTGTCCGAGGTAGTGAGTCAACAATGCCCTGTTTGGACATGGCCACCAATGTGGAGAATCCCACATGACCAAGCCATTGGTGACATAGCATGGTGAGAAGGTCTGAAGAGGGTGGCGGTGTTGTTTAGCTGGAAGGACCAGTGGCCGCTAGTGCCACCTCAGGTTTGTCATCATCTGGTTCGAGGTCCAACGTTAGAAGGATGGTCAGGTTGCCTTCTCTTTTGGCTTCCGCCACAATATGTCCATTGCCCGCAAGAATGCCGCAGCTCTTGTCAGCACCAAAGAGGACGTTGCATCCTTTGTCGTTGAGTCGGGTGACAGACAGAAGATTAGCAGCCAAATCTGGAACAAAGAGAACATCAGAGAAAGTGCGAGAGGCCACTTTCTTCTGGAAACTGATGGAGACCTTGACGGTGCCAACACCAATAGCAGGAATAATTCGGACTGGCTTCGGTTTCTTGAACTCCTTGTAGTCTGTAAACCAGGCTCTGTTGCAAGTCACGTGCCTGGTGCTTCCAGAGTCAAGGATCCAAGCCAGAATACCAGCTGCCTACAAGAAGGCACTGTCGATGGTGCAGAGTGCCAGTTCTTCTAGGATAAATTCTGCATCATCTGAGGCTGCTTCGGGATGGAAGCTGAGGGTGCAGTTGATGGAATATCATCGGCGGGAGTGATGAAGTTGATACTGGTGTTGTCTGAATTGGCACTGGTGTTGTGGGAGGTTCCAATGGTTTCCAACTGAAAAAATAGCTGGTTCCAGTTGTCTGTCATCTGAGTCATGATTTTCCTGAAGCTGCCAATTAAGCTGGACGGGGTCTCAGCTTGGTATGTGTCAGTCCTCAGCAAAGCATGTTGAGCATCTGGATGTCGTGGACGACGTGGCTTGTCACATAAGCGATTCAGATGTCCAAGTTGCTGACAGTTCCAGCATCTCACATTTTCAAAGCGTTTACTCCCTGGTGCACCTGCTGGAACAGTCCCACCTGGAGCTTGAAGTTGTTGGAAGTTGGAATTTGGAGAGAATCTGGAACCAGAGAGTCCTCCATGTCCAGGACCTTGATATCTAGGAGGTTGTCGTTGATGCTGATGTTGGTGGCCAAATCTGGCAGCAAGAGCAGCTTCAATACCTTCTGGACTTTTCAGACATTTTTCTTCAGCTCGGAAAAGGCTATCACATGCGCGTTCCAATGTGAGTTCATACACGCCAACTGCGGCAGGTGCTGCTGCAGCAGGGGCTTGACCACCAGGACCACCGTTAGCAGCTGCATTGCCGCCATTGGCTGGTGCTGGTAAAAGTCTTGCGGCTTCCAGGGTCTGTAGTCTGGTGTCAAACATTGCACCCTGTTCTTGAAAGGCTAGTAGTTGTTCAACAGTGTTGTTGAATCTGGATGGTAGGCTCGCAAATAGCCTGCGTACAACCACTTTTTCATCAAGTGTCTGTCCCAGAGTTGCCATGCGATCAACCAATTGCTTCAATTGTGCCACATGATCTTCCAATTTTGCCACGTCGCCCATCTTGAGTTCGCAAAACTGAATCAGGAGATTGTGAAGTTCAGGGTCTCCCACTTTCAAGTAGCGCTTTTGGAGAGCCAACCATGCACGTATTGGATCCAATGTAGGATCCCCATCCTTGATCATAAATTTCCAGTCAGATACTTGCATGGCCAGTAGTGCAAAGGCCTGATCGCAGCGTCGTTGTCACTGAAGCCGAGCATCGTCAGTGGCGTCAGCGGCCAGAGTCTCTGTGGAAGGATCAGAGACAACTCCCCACAGTCCCTTGGCCAGAAAGACCATCTTCATATTGAATGCAAATTCGTTGTAGTTGGTGCCGTCAAACGGCTGAATCTTGAATTGATCACCCATGCCGCCTCCATGGAACACAGCCATGATGCAAAATGTTGTATCCTGAGTCTCTTGAACAGCGCAACCAGTCCTTGAGTCGTTTCTGGCACACATTGCTCTGATACCAAATGTTAGAATGTCAGATCGTTGAGTGCCACAGCAACGTTCGTGGAAAACGCAAAACCAATCGCTTAAACCAGAGTAGATCAACACAGGCGCTCACAGCCAGATCTGCTCAACCAGCGATAGAGGGAATGAAATCCATGAACTCCATTCATCATAATTCACTAACTCCTGGGTACATGGTCTACTGGAGTCTAGCACTTGACAGAATTAACAAATGAAGATGTACAGCTGACTTAAATCCTGCTATGCTCGCCTTCACCTCCGATCCGTCTCGCTCCACAACGGCGGTCCTGCCGTCTGGTGCCGGCACCTGCCGCCTTGCACTGTTCCTGTTGTCGGGCTTGGGTTCCGGTCACACAGGGTCTTCGGTATCCTTGAATAGTGTCATTCCCTGTTGTCTTTTGGCATGATCCGGTCCATACTGTTTAGGTATTGGTCGTGCGCCGTTGATCTGCGATCGGACGGTCTCCGACTTTGGTGTCATCGATATCGATCGATGCCACATCCCCCCCCCCCCATATGTCCGCACCGATTCCTCCCTGCTCCAAGACGGACTGGTGGTCTGGTACTCTGTTCCTTTGTTGGTTCTCGTTTGAGATGCCAAGTCAGCCTCCTGCCAGAGCTACGCTAAGGCTACTGCCTCCAGACCACTTCGTTCGCAAGTGCAATATCCTCAGCAATATATGCTGCTCGTGATCATCATCCTCTCAAATAACAGGTACCAATGAATGGGCAGGGGAGGCATGGGACTACCCTCTCTCCTGACCCACCGGTAGACAGTGAGCATAGAGTAGGTCAGGGTAGCTTGTAGGTTGCAGAGGGTCAGGGGAGAGAGTAGCGCCTCTCCCCTGGCCCTATGTGTTATGCCACTTTGGAGCATACCCTTTTTATGCTTTTTCCAACATCCCCCCCCCCATATGCTCCAATCACCTCTTGCACATAGGAAACCAGTGTGAGAGGAAAAACCAAAACTAACTTCCTACAGAATCATTGTTGTGGTTCTCCCCTTCCCCCCCCCCCCCAAAATTTGAGATCTATCCATCCCTTGGCTGTTAAAACCCAAGACACACACAAAGGATGTTTGTTTGTCACTGTGGCCCTCAATCCTCACCCTCGATCCGATCCTTGCATAGGGGGATGAGGGTATCGCTCGGCACTCCCTCCCTTTTGTGTGTTTTTCTTTTGGTTCTAGAACCAGCCCTATGCCACCGCATAGTGCATCATGCTGGCGATGCTCCAGAGCCTTTGTGAGAACATCTGCGATCTGCTCTTTTGTCCCTACATAGTCAAGCTGCACCTATCCTTCAGCGACAGCATCATGTACATAGTGATACTGTCGTTTTACGTGCTTGGTTCTGTCATGCAGCACAGGATCCTCTGAGAGTGCTATGGTGCCTAGATTGTATTTGGCTCCAGTTGGCTGAATCCCAGTTCTTCCAACAGCATACGAATCCAGACTGAGAGGTCAGGACGAGTGCCCACACTTGCGTACATCAAGCATCCAACAAGGCTGGGATAAAGCTTGGCCTCGCTTGGATCTGCAAGCATCTTACTGGTTGCTGGCTTTGTCAGACCATGATCCACTGCCATGGGAGTGCTGGTAGGATGCGGCTGGCCCAAGATGAACTTGTCGGCCATGCGCGTGATGTATGTGCTCTAGGACAGCGTGATCTCAGGTGGGCTGCGGCTGTGATGAATCTGGATGCCGAGGAAGAAGCGCAGTGGACCCTCGTCACTCATCTCAAACGTAGCGGAGAGCATCGTCTTGAACTCGTTGATGATGGAGAGAGAGCGACCAAACAGAATCAGGTCATCCACATAAAGAATCACACCAAGGTTGTGGAGACCGTCTTTGTAGTAAACGGAGTGGTCGGAGTGGAGACACTTGAGGTGCTGACTGAGGAAGAAATCATGTATGCGCTTGTTCTACTGTCTGGGCGCCTGCTTGAGGCCATAGAGGGATTTGAGCAGCCGACATACCTTGCTTCCCCCCCCCCCCGGCTGCACAAAACCCTCCGGCCGAGTCATAAAAACCTCTTCATCAAGCTCAACATTGAGAAACACAGATTTGACATCCATTTGCTGCAGAAACCAGTTCTCCTGCGCTGCGAGGGCAAGAACGATGCGGATGGAGCTGTACTTGGCGACAGGGGCAAAAGTGTCACTGTAGTTAACCCCCTGAACATGACTGTAGCCACGGGCCACAAGGCGGGCCTTGTACCTGTCAGGGAGGCCGTGCCCATCGAGCTTGCGCTTGAAGATCCATTTACAGGTGACGACCGGGGCACCTGGAGGAAGATCAACGAGGGTCCAGGTCTTGTACTTCTAGAGTTGCTGAAATTCATTGACTGCTGCAGAGTTCCAGTCAGCAGCAACAGGTCAGCTCAGAGCATCCTTGTAGCTGACTGGGTCCACCACTGGGGTAACAAAGGCGTAGTCGCAGGGCGGTGAAGCAGGAGGATCAGCAGGGGAAGGAGATGGTGGAGCTGAAAGAGAAGGAGAAGCACCTCAGGAGAAGACATCGGTGAGTGCTTTAAGATTGGCACGGCGAGAGGAGCGACGCGGTCGAACTGTGGGGTCATAATCCTTGGGCCAATTGTAGGAAAAACAAGGCGCCGATGGTGGTGGTGGAGGAGGTGGTGGTGGCGACGCAAGTGGGGGCACCACAGGACGGTCAGCTGCCGGGACAATGGGAGGAATGATGCCGGCGTGCTCATCAGGGCCAGATTCAACAGGATGCTGAGGAGGAAGAGTCGGTTCAGGATCCATGGAGATGATGTGAAGCTGAGGACGGCTGGAGGTGAAGGCGGCCCGATCTGTCAGAGTCTCATCGTAGGTGGCGCTGCGGCTGCGAACAATGCATTTGTCCAGTGGACCCCAGATGCGATAGGCCTGACTGTTTTCTGCATAGCCCACCAAGATGCCCTTCTGGGTGTGTGATCCCAACTTGTCCCGAGCACCTGGTTGGACCCAGGCATAGGCCGTGCTCCCAAAAACTTTGAGATGACCAACGTTAGGAGGATGACCATGCCAGCTTTCATATGGGGTACTTTGATTTTGAAGACGCTTGCAGGGGAGACGGTTGAGAAGGTATCCAGCCGTGTTGACGGCCTCTGCCCAGAAACCAGTGGGCAGGCCTGCAGCAAGAAGCATGGAGCGTGCCTTTTCAAGTAGGGTGCAATTCATACGCTCAGCACGGCCATTATGCTGAGGAGTGTGGGGAACTTTCCGTTGATGCTGAATGCCATGGGCTTCATAGAAGGTGGTGAGAGTCTGATTTACAAATTTGCCACCATTGTCGGATCGGACAGCTTTGACACGTTTGTCAGTCTCATTTTCCACACGGCGCACCCATTTCATGATGTGTTCTGCAGCTTCAGACTTGTGGCGTAGGAAACGAAGCC
>SZWC01000234.1:22700-44168 GCA_023375785.1 Penium margaritaceum | reverse complement strand
TCCCCCCCCCCCCCATCCCATGTGTCCGCACCGATTCCTCTCTGCTCCAAGACGTACTAGTGGTCCAGTACTCTGTTCCTTTGTTCTCGTTCGAGATGCCACGTCAGCCTCCTGCCAGAGCTCCGCTCAGGCTACCGCCTCCAGACCACTTCGCTTCCAAGTGCAATCACCTCAGCAATATATGCTGCTCGTGATCATCATCCTCTCGAAAAACAGGTACACATGAATGGGTAGGGGAGGCATGGGACTACCCTCTCTCTTGACCCAATGGTAGACAGTGAGCACAGAGTAGGTCAGGGTAGCTTGTAGGCTGCGGAGGGTCAGGGGAGAGAGTGGCGCCTCTCCCCTGGCCCTCTGCGTTATGCCATTTTGGAGCATACCCTTTTTATGCCTGTTCCAAGAAGTATGTGTAAGTTCATGTAAGTGCGCGTAAGTGTGTGTAACTGCGTGTGTGTTTGTGTAAGTGCATGTAAGTGCGTGTAAGTGCGTGTAAGTGTGTGTAAGTGTGTGTAAGTGCATGTAAGTGCGTGTAAGTGCGTATAACTGCGTGTAAGTACTTGTAAGTGCATGCAAGTACGTGTAACTGCGTGTAAGTGTGTGTCAGTACATGTAATTGCGTATAAGTACGTTTACGTGCGTGTAAGAGCTTGTAAGTACCTGTAAGTACCCATACGTGCGTGTAAGTTCGTGTGAGTGCATGTAAGTACGTGTGAGTATGTATAAGTAAGTGTAAGTGCGTGTAAGTGCGTGTAAGTGTGTGTAAGTATGTGTAAGTGCTTTTAAGTATGTATAAGTGTGTGTAAGCGTGTGTAAGTGTGTCTAAGTGTGTGTACGTACATGTAACTGTGTGTAAGTGTGTGCAAGTGTGTGTAAGTGTGTGTAAGTATTTATAAGTACGTGTAACTCCGTCACACTGTGTGTAAGTGCCTATAAGTGCATGCAAGTGTGTGTAAGTGTGTGTAATTGTGTGTAACTACGTGTAACTGCGTGTGAGTACATGTAAGTGTGTGTAAGTGCATGTAAGTGCGCATAAGTATGTGTAAGTTTGTGTAAGTGTGTGCATGTGCATGTAAGTGCGTGTAAGTACATATACGTACGTGTAAGTGCGTGTAACCGCATGTAAGTGCATATAAGTATGTATAACTGCGTGTAACTGCGTGTAACTGCATGTAACTGCGTGTAACTGGGTGTGAGTGTGTGTAATTGCGTGTAAGTACGTGTAAGTGCACGTAATTGCATGTAAGGGCGTATAAGTGCGTGTAAGTGTGTATAAGTGTGTGTAAGTGTGTGTAAGTACATGAAAGTATGTGTAAGTGTCCTTAAGTACGTGCAAGTGCGTGTAAGTACGTGTAAGTGCATGTAACTGCGTGTGAGTGCGTGTAAGTGCGTGTTAGTGCATGTAACTGCGTGTAAGTGCATGTAAGTGTGTGTAAGTGTGTGTAAGTATGTGTAGGTACGTGGAACTACGTGTAAGTACGTGTAAGTGCATGTAAGTACGTGTAAGTGCATGTAAGTACGTGTAAGTTTGTGTAAGTGTGTATAAGTGCGTGTAAGTGTGTTTAATTGTGTTTGAGTGCATGTAGGTACGTGTAAGTGTGTGTAAGTACGTGTAAGTATGTGTAAGTGTGTGTAATTATGTGTAAGTACGTGTAAGTGCGTGTAAGTTCGTGTAAGTGTGTTTAATTGCTTGTAAGTTTGTGCAAGTGTGTGTAAGTGTGTATAAGTGCGTGTAAGTGTGTGTACGTATGTGTAAGTGTGTCTAAGTGCATGTAAGTACATCTAAGTGCGTGTAAGTGTGTGTCAATCTGTTACTCTGCATGTAAGTGCGTATAACTGTGTATAAATGCATGTAATTGTGTGTAAGTACGTGTAAGTGTGTGTAAGTATGTGTAAGTATCTGTCAGTATGTATAAGTGCGTTTAAGTACGTGTAAGTGCGTATAAGTGCGCGTAAGTGTGTGTAAGTGTGTGTAAGTGCATGTCAGTACGTGTAAGTACGTGTAAGTATGTGTAAGTGCGTATAAGTACGTTTAAGTGCGTGTAAGTATGTGTAAGTGCGTGTAAGTGTGTGTAAGTGTGTGTAAGTGCGTGTAACTGTGTGTAACTACGTGTAAGGGTGTGTCAGTATGTATAAGTGCGTGTAAGTGTGCGTAAGTACATGTAAGTCTGTGTAAGTGTGTTTAAGTGCGTGTAAGTGCGTGTACGTGCATGTAAGTACGTGTAAGTGTGTGTAAGTGTGTGTAAGTATGTGTAAGTATGTGTAAGTGCTTGTAACTGTGTGTAAGTGCATGTAAGTGTATCTAAGTGCGTGTAAGTGCATGTAAGTGTATTTAAGTGTGTGTAAGTGCGTGTAAGTGTGTGTTAGTGCGTGTAAGTGCGTGTAATTGTGTGTAAGTTCTTGAACGTGTGTGTAAGTACACATAAGTGCATGTGAGTGTGTGTAAGTGAAAAATGTGCATGCAAGTACATGTTAGTCTGTGTAACTGCGTGTAACTACATATAACTGCATATAAGTATGTGTAATTGCGTGTAAGTGTGTGTAAGTACGTGTAAGTTCGTGTAATTGCGTGTAAGTGTGTATACGTGTGTGTAAATACGTGTAAGTGTGTGCGTATAAATGCATGGATGTAAGTACGTGTAAGTGCATGTAATTACGTATAAGTGCATGTAAGGACATGTAAGTACGTGTATGTATGCATAAGTGCGTGCAAGTACGTGTAAGTGAGTGTAAGCATGTGTAAGTGTGTTTAAGTATGCGTAAGTGCGTATAAGTGCATGTAAGTGTGTGTAAGTGCGTGTACGTACGTGCAAGTACGTGTCAATATGTGTAAGTCCTATAAGTGTATGTAAGTGCGAGTAAGTGCGTGTAAGTGCGTGTAAGTGCCTGTAAGTGTGTATAAGTGCATGTAAGTGTATGTCAGTGCGTGTACGTGCGTGTAAGTACGTGTCAGTACGTGTAAGTACTATAAGTGTGTGTAACTGTGTGCAAGTGTGTGTAAGTCCGTGTTAGTGCATGTAAGTGTGCGTAAGTGTGTGTAAGTGCGTGTAAGTACGTATAACTCCATGTAAGTGCGTGTAAGTGCATATAAGTACGTGTAACTGTGTATAAGGATGTGTAAGTGCGTGTTATTGCATATAAGTACGTATGAGTGCGTGTAAGTGCTTGTAAGTGCGTGTAAGTGCCCATAGGTGCGTGTAAGTACGTGAAAGTACATGTAAGTGTGTGGAAGTATGTGTAAGTATGTGTAAGTGCGTGTAATTGTGTAAGTTTGTGTAAGTGTGTGTAAGTGTGTGTAAGTACGTGTAAGTGCATGTAAGTGCGTGTAAGTGTGTGTAAGTGCGTGTAAGTACATCCTACTACGTGTAAGTACATCTAAGTACGTGTACGTACGTGTAAGTGCGTGTATGTCCGTTACACTGCGTGCAACTGCATGTAACTGCGTATTACTATGTGAATTTGCGTGTAAGTGCGTGTAAGTACGTGTATGTACGTGTTGTTGCGTGTAACAACGTGTAAGTGTGTGTAGGTGCATCTAAGTGCATGTAAGTGCGTGTTAGTATGTGTAAGTGCATATAAGTACTTATAAGTGTGCGTAATTGTGTGTCAGTACGTGTAAGTGCATGTAAGTGCGTGTAAGTATGTGTAAGTGTGTGTAAGTGTGTGTATGTACATTTAAGTGTATGTAAGTGCGTGTAAGTATGTGTAAGTGTGTGTAAGTATGTAAAAATGCGTGTAACTGTGTGGAAGTACATGTAAGTGCGTGTAAGTACGTATAAGTGAGTGTATGTGTGTGTAAGTGCATGGAAGTGCGTGTAAGTACATTTAAGTGCGTGTAAGTGTGTAAGTGTATGTAAGTACGTGTAAGTGTATGCAAGTGCGTGTAAGTGCGTGTAAGTGCATGTAAGTACGTATAAGTGCGTGTAAGCACGCGTAAGTGCGTGTAAGTGTGCATACGTGCGTATAGGTGTGTGAAAGTGCGTGTAAGTATATGTAAGTGCGTGAAGTGCGCGTAAGTCTGTGTAAGTGCATGTAAGTACATGTAAGTGTATGTCAGTGCATGTAAGTGCGTGTAACTGCGTGTAAGTACATATAAGTACGTATAAGTATGTGGAAGTGTGTGTAACTGCATGTAAGTGCTTGTAAGTACGTGTAAGTGCGTGTAAGTATGTGTAAATCTGTGTAAGTGCGTATAAGTGCGTATAAGTGTGTGTAACTATGTGTGACTGCTTGTAACTACGTGTAACTATGTGTAACTACGTGTAAGTGCATGTAAGTACGTGTAAGTACGTATAAGTGTGTGTATGTGCGTTTACGTATGTGTAACTTCGTGTAAGTACATGTAAGTGTGTATAACTACGTATAAGTACGTGTAAGTGCATGTAAGTGTGTGTAAGTCTATTACACTGTGTGGAAGTGCATGGAAGTGCGTGTAAGTGCATGTAAGTGCGTGTAAATGCGTGTACGTGCGTGTAAGTGCGTGTAAGTGCGTGTAAGGGCGTGTAACTATGTGTAACTATGTCTTCCTGTGTGTAACTGAGTATAACTGTGTGCAAGTGCGTGCAAGTGTGTGTAAGTACGTATAAGTGTGTGTAAGTGTGTATAAGTGCATATAAGTGTGTGTAAGTGCATGTAAGTGCATATAAGTGTGTATAAGTGTGTGTGAGTACGTTCAGGTACGTGTAAGTGCATGTAAGTACATGTAAGTATATGTAAGTGCATGTAAGTGCGTCTAAGTATGTGTAAGTACGTGTAAGTATGTGTAAGTGCGTGTAAAGGTGTGTAAGTGCATGCAAGTATGTGCAAGTATGTGTAAGTGCTTGTAAGCGCGTGTAAGTGCGTGTAAGTGCATATAAGTGCGTGTAAGGGTGTGTACATGTGTGTAAGTGTGTGTAAGTTTGTGTAAGTGAGTGTAAGTACGTGTAACTGTGTGTAAGTACGTGTACGTGTGTGTAAGTGCGTGTAGTCCGTTTCACTGCGTGTAAGTGCGCATAAGTGCATGTAAGTGTGTGTAAGTTCATGTAAGTACGTGCAACCGTGTGTAACTGTGTGTAAGTATGTGTAAGTGCGTATAAGTACATCTAAGTACGTGTAAGTGTGTGTAAGTGCATATAAGTGCGTTTAAGTGCGTGTAAGTGCTTCTAGGTATGTGTAAGTACCTGTAAGTGCATGTACGTGCGTGTAAGTGCGAGTAACTGCGTGTAACTGCGTGTAACTGTGTCTAGGTACGTGTCATTGTGTGTAAGTGCGTGTAAGTACGTGTGACTGTGTGTAAGTACGTATAAGTATGTGTAATTGTGTGTAGCTACGTGTAAGTGCATATAAGTGTGTGTAAGTACGTGTAAATGTGTGTAAGTGTGTGTAAGTACGTGTAAGTGCGTGTAAGTGCGTGTAAGTGCGTGTAACTATGTGTAGCTGTGTCTAACTCCGTGTAACTGAGTGTAACAGTGTGTAAGTGCATATAAGTGCGTGTACTTCCGTATAAGTGCATGTAAGTGTGTGAAAGTACGTTTAAGTATGTGTAAGTGTGTGTAAGTACGTGTAAGTGTGTGTAAGTGTGTATGAGTGCGTTTAAGTACGTGTAAGTACATGTAAGTGCGTGTTTCTATGTGTAAGTGCGTGTAACTGCGTGTATGTGGGTGTAAATACATGTTAGTGTATGTAAGTGCATATAAGAGCGTGTAAGTACACATAAGTATGTGTAAGTGTGTGTAAGTGTGTGTGTAAGTGCGTGTAAGTGCATGTAAGTATGTACAAGTATGTGTAAGTACTTGTAAGTGCGTGTAAGTACGTGTAAGTGTGTATGAGTGCATGTAAGGGTGTGGAAGTGCGTGTAAGTGTGTGTAAGTGCGGCTAGTGTGTGTAAGTTTGTGTAAGTGTGTGTAAGTACATGTAAGTGTGTGTAAGTACGTGTAAATCTGTTTCACTGCGCATAAGTACGTGTACGTGCATGTAAGTGGGTGTAAGTGCATGTAATTGCGTGTAACTATGTGTAACTGTGTGTAAGTATGTATAGGTACGTGTAAGTACATGTAAGTGCGTGTAATTGCGTAGAAGTACATATAAGTGCATGTAAGTGCATGTAAGGGTGTGTAAGTTCATGTAAGTACGTATAAGTGCGTGTAATTGTGTATAAGTGCGTGTTATTGCATGTAAGTACATGTAAGTGCGTGTAACTCTATATAAGTGTGTGTAAGTATGTGTAAATGCATGTAACTGTGTGTAAGTGCGTATAAGTGTGTGTAAGTGGGTGTAAGTGCATGTAAGTACGTGTAAGTGTGTGTAAGTACATGTAAGTGCATTTAAGTGTGTGTAAGTACATATAACTGTGTGTAAGTGCATGTAAGTGTGTGTAAGTGTGTGTAAGTATGTTTAAGTGTGTGTAAGTGTAAATAAGTGTGTGTAAGTGTGTTTAAGTGCGTGTAAGTGCGTGTAAGTCTGTTATACTGCATATACGTGTGTGAAACTGTGTATAACTGCGTGTAACTATGTGTAAGTGCATATAAGTCCATATAAGTGCGTGTAATTGCGTGTAACTGCTTGTAAGTGCTTGTAAGTGTGTCTAAGTGCATTTAAGTACATGTAAGTGTGTGTAAGTGCATGTAAGTGTGTGTAAGTACGTGTAAGTGCGTGTAAGTGTGTGTAAGTATGTGCAAGTGTGTGTAAGTGCGTGTATGTAGGTGTAAGTGCATGTAACTACGTGTAAGTACGTAGAAGTGTGTGTAAGTATGGGTAAGTGTGTGTAACTGTGTGTAAGTACGTGCAAGTGCGTGTAAGTGCGTATAAGTACGTGTAAGTGCACGTAAGTGTATGTTAGTACGTGTAAGTGTGTGTAAGTACGTATAAGTACGTGTAAATGCAAGTAAGTGTATATAAATATGTGTGAGTGCTATAAGTGTATGTAAGTGCGTGTACGTGCGTATAAGTGTGTGTAAGTGCATGTAAGTGCACGTAATTGTGTATAAGTGTGTGTAAGTACGCGTAAGTATGTATTGGTGTGTGTAAGTACGTATAAGTGTGTGTAAGCATGTGTAACTATGTGTAACTTTGTGTATATACGTGTAACTGCGTGTAACTGTGTGTAAGTACGTGTAAGTGCGTGTAAGTGTATATAATTGTGGGTATGTGCGTGCATGTACATGTAACTATGTGTAAGTGCGTGTAAGTACGTATAAGTGCGTGTAAGTACGTGTAAGTGTGCATAAGTATGTATAAGTCTGTTACACTACTTGGAAATGCGTGGAAGTGTGTGTAAGTGCGTGTAAGTGCGTGTAAGTACATCTAAGTATGTGTATGTGCATGTAAGTGTGTGTAAGTGGGTGTAACGATGCGAAACTGTGTGTAATTGTGTGTAACTGCGTGTAACTGTGTGTAAGTTCGTGTAAGTGCATGTAAGTGTGTGTAAGTACATGTAAGTGAATATAAGTGCGTATAAGTGTGTGTAAGTGTGAGTTGGTACGGATAAGTGCGTTCAAGTGTGTGTAAGTGCATGTAAGTGCGTATAAGTGTATATAAGGCCGTATAAGTGCGCGTAAGTGCGTGTAAGTATGTGTAAGTATGTTTAAGTGCATGTAAGTACGTGTAAGTGCGTGTGAGTGTGTATAAGTACGTGTAAAAGCATGTAAGTACACATAAGTATGTTTAAGTACGTGTAAGTGTGTATAAGTGCGTGAAAGTGCGTGTAAATCCGTGTAAGTACATATAAGTGTGTGTAAGTGCATGTAAGTACATGTAAGTATGTGTACGTGCGTGTAGCTGTGTGTAAGTATGTGTAAGTGTGTATAAGTACGTGTATGTACGTGAAAGTACGTATAACTATGTGTAAGTGTGTGTAAGTGCATGTAAGTACGTGTAAGTGTGTGCAAGTGTGTGTAAGTCTGTTATACTATTTGGAAATGGGTGGAAGTGTGTGTAAGTGTGTGTAAGAGCATGTATGTATGTATAAGTGCGTGTATGTGTGTGTAAGTGTGTATAAGTGTGTGTAACTGTGTAACGGTATGTCACTGTGTATAACTGTGTGTAACTTTATGTAAGTGCTTGTAAGTGTGTGTAAGTACGTATAAGTATGTGTAATTGCATGTAAGTATGTTTGAGTACGTGTAAGTACGTATACGTGCGTGTAAGTGCATATATGTGCGTATACGTATGTGTGAGTGTGTGTAATTGAATATAAGTGCGTTTAACAGCATGTATGTGTGTGTAAGTGCATGTAAGTGTGTGTAAGTGTGTGTAAGTGCATGTAAGTGTGTCTAAGTGCATGTAAGTGCATGTAAGTGTGTGTAAGTGTGTATAACTACGTGGAAGTGTCTGTAACTGTATGTAACTACGTGTACCTATGTGTAAGTACATGTAAGTGCGTGTTAGTGCGTGTAACTATGTACAAGTACGTGTAAGTGCGTGTAAGTATGTGTAAGTGCATGTATGTGTGTGTAAGTGTATGTAAGTGTGTGTAACTGCATGTAAGTACGTATAATTGTGTGTAAAGGTGTATAAGTGCGTATAAGTGTATATAAGTGTATGCAAGTGTCTGTAAGTGTGTGTAAGTGTGTATGAGTATGTTTAAGTGCATGTAAGTGCGTGTAAGTACGTGTAAGTACGTGTAGCTGTGTATAAATGTGAGTAAGTGCGTGTAAGTGCATGTAAGTGTATGTAAGTGTGTGTAAGTACGTGTAAGTATGTGTAAGTATGTGTAAGTTTGTATAAGTATGTGTGTGTGCAAGTGTGTATAATTACGTGTAAGTGTGTGTACAAATGTGTAAGTGTGTGTAAGTATGTGTAAGTATGTGTAAGTATGTGTGAGTATGTGTACGTGTGTATAAGTGTGTGTACACCTACGTCTAAGTGTGGGTAAGTACACTTACACGTACTTATACACACTTGCACACAGTTACATGCACTTGCGTGCATTTTCGTACACTTACACATGCTTACACGCACTTACACGTACTTACAGGCACTTACATGGACGTACACGTACTTACACGTACTTACACACACTTACACGTACTTACAAGCACTTGCACATACTTACACGCACTTACATGTACTTAGACGTACTTACACGTAATTACATGTACTTAAACATACTTGCAGGTACTTACATGCACTTCAATGCACTTAAACGCAGTTACACACACTTACACACACTTACACGCACTTACATGCACTTACGTACACTTACACACACTTACACGTACTTACATGCACTTCCACACACTTACACACACATACATACACTTACACGTACTTACACGTACTTACACGTACTTGTACGTACTTACACATACGTACACAAACTTACACAATCTTACATCCACTTACATGCACTTACACACACTTACACGCACGTACACGTACTTACAGGCATTTACACGTGCTTACATGCACTTACACGCACTTATACGCACTTACACACACTTACACGCACTTATACACACTTATACGTACTTACATGCACTTACATTCACTTACACACTTATAAGCATGTATACGCACTTACACACACGTACTCACACTTACATGAACTTATACGTACTTACACGCACTTACACGTACTTATACACACTTACACGTACTTACACGCACATACACACACTTACACATACTTACACGCACTTCCATGTACTTACACGTACTTACACAGACTTAAACGTACTTACACATACTTACATGCACTTACACACACTTACCCACACTTATACGCACTTACATGCACTTACATGTAGTTATACGCACTTACACATACTTACATGCACTTATACACACTTCCATGCACTTACACATACTTACAGGTACTTACACGCACTTATACGCACTTACACGCACTTACATACACTAACACACACTTACACACACTTACACACACTTATACGCACTTACAGGCACTTACACATACTTATACGTACTTACATACACTTACAGACACTTACACATACTTACACGCACGTATACGCACTTACATACACTTACACACATTTACACGTACTTACATGCAGTTACACGTACTTACATGCAGTTACACGCAGTTACATGCAGTTACACACACTTACATGCACTAATACGCACTTCACGCACTTACACACATGCACTTACATACACGTACCTACACACACGTGTGTGCACATACACGCACTTACACCTACTTACACGCACTTACACGTATGTACACATACTTACATGTACTTACACGTACTTATACGCACTTACATGCACTTACACACACTTACACACACTTACACGCGCTTACACATACTTATACGCACTTACACATACTTACACACACTTACACGTACTTACAGGCACTTAGATGCTGTTACATGCTGTTACATGTAGTTCCATGCACTTACATGTACTTACACGTACGTACACACACTTACATCCACTTACATGCACTTATATGCACTTACACACACTAACAAGCTCTTACACGTACTTATACGCAGATACATGCAGTTACACGCAGTTACATATACTTACACGTGGTTACACGTACTTACACACACTTACACGTACTTACGCATACTTACACACACTTATACACACTTACATGTACTTACACACACTTACACACACTTCTATGCACTTACACGCACTTACACGTACTTACACGTACTTACATGCACTTACACAAAGTTACACATACTTACACATACTTACACACACTTATACGTACTTATACGTACTTACACACACTTATATGCACTTACACACACTTACATGCAGTTACACATACTTACATGTACTTACACAAATTTACACGCACTTACACGCACTTACATACACTTGTATACACTTACTTGCACTTACACGCCTTTACACATACTTGCATACAATTGCACACACTTATGCACACTTAGATGTACTTACGCACACTTACACGTACGTATACGTACTTATATGCACTTATACACACTTACACGCACTTACACATACTTATACGTACTTACACACACTTATACGCACTTACACGCACTTACATGCACTTATATACATGTACACGCACTTACACGCACGTATATACACATACACACACTTAGAGGCACTTACACGTAGCTATACACACCTACATGTACTTACACGCACTTACACGTACTTACATGCACTTACACATGCTTACACGCACTTACACGAACTTACATGCACTTACACGTACTTACAAGTACTTACACGCACTTTCACACACTTATATCCACTTACACGCACTTAAACTAACTTATACACACTTACATGCACTTACACGCACTTATACACACTTACACATACTTACACATACTTACACGCACTTACACGCACTTACACGTACTTAGACACACTTACACATACTTATGCACACTTTCACGCGCTTACACGCACTTATACGTACTTTTAGTACCTACACACACTTTAATGCACTTACACGTACATACACACACTTACACACACTTACACACACTTACACATACTTATACATACTTACACACTTACACACACACTTACACATAGTTACATGCACTTACACGCAGTTACAAGTTGTGACACACACTTATACATACTTACATGCATTTACACGCATTTACACATACTTACACACACTTACACGCACTTACACACACTTACACACACTTACACATACTTACACGCACTAGCACACACTTACGTACACTTACACATACTTACACACACTTACATGTACTCTCACACACTTACACACAGTTACATGCACTTACATGTACTTACACGCACTTACACGTACTTACACGTACTTGCACGTACTTACACGCAATTACATGCACTTATACATACTTACACGCACTTACATGCAATTACACGCATGTAAACATACTTACACACACTTACACATACTTACACGCACTTAAACACACTTACGCGTACTTATACATACTTATGCACACTTACGTGCACTTACACGCACTTACATACACTTACACACACGTATCCGCATGTATACGCACTTACACATACTTACACACACTTACATACACTTACACACACTTACACACACTTACGCACAGTTACACGCAGTTACACGCAATGACACATACTTACACGTACTTACAGGCACCTACAAGCACGTATACGCATTCACACGCACATACACTTACTTACACGTAATTTCATGTACTTACACGCAGGTACACACACTTACATGCACTTACACACACTTATACGCAATTACACACAGTTAAATGCACTTGCACGCACTTATACTCAATTACATGTAGTTACACGCACTTACACGCACTGACACGTACACAATTGAACGCACTTATATGCACTTACACACACTTATACGCACTTACACGCATTTACACACTTACACGTACTTACACGCACATATATGCACTTACACGTACTTACATGAACTTATACATACTAACACACACTTACACACAGTTACAAGCACTTACACACACTTATACACACTTACACGTACTTATACACACTTACACGTACTTACACGTCCTTGCAAGAAATTGCACGTACTTACACCTACTTACACGTACTTACACGCATGTACATGTACTTGCACGTACTTACATGGACTTACACGCAACTACACACACGTACACACACTTATTCACAGTTACACACACTTACACACACTTACATGCACTTACAAGCACTTATACACACTTAGACGTACTTACACGTACTTACACATACTTGCATGTACTTCCGTGTACTTACACATACTTACACGCAGCTACACGTAGTAACACGTAGTTATACGTAATTACACGTACTTACAAGCACTTGCACGTACTCACATGTACTTACATGCACTTACATGCACTTACACGCACTCACACGTACTTACACGTAGTTACACACACTTACACACAGTTACACGCACTTATTCACACTTACATGCACTTACACACACTTAGACACACTTACAAGAACTTACACACACTTACACAAACTTACACGTAATTACACACTTACACACATTTACATGCACTTACACGCACTTACACACACGTATACGCACTTACACGCACTTATACGGACTTTCACACACTTACATGTACGTACACGCACTTACACGCACTTACACACACTTACACATACTTACACGTACTTACACGCACTTACACACACTTACACGTACTTATATGCACATACACGCACTTACACACACTTATGCACACTTATGTGTACTTAAACGTACTTACGCGTACTTACATGCACTTATACACACTTACACGTACTTACACGTACTTAGACACACTTACACACACTAACACGTACTTACACACGCTTATATGCACTTACACACACTTACACGCACCTACACAAACTTACACATACATACACACACTTACACACACTTTCACATACTTGTAAGTGTGTTGACCCACTTACACGCACTTACACGTACTTACACATACGTACACGCACTTACATGTACTCACACATACTTACACACACTTACACGTAGTTACACCCACGTAAAAATACCTACACGCAACTATACGCACTTACACGTACTTATATGCACTTACACGCACTTAACCATACGTACACACAGTAACACGCACTTACGGACACTTACACGCACTAACGTACACTTATACGTACTTATACACACTTACACGCACTTACACACACTTACACATACGTACACGCACTTATATGCACTTACACGCACTTACACATACATGCACTAATTCAAACTTACACATACTTACAAGCACATACATGTAATTACACACACTTCTACACACTTACACGCACTTACACATATGTACACGTACTTCCACACACTTACACGTACTTACACACACTTACACACACTTATAAGCACCTATACATACTTACACGTACTTATATGTACTTACACGTACTTATATGCACGTACACGCACTTACATACACTTACACGCACTTATTCACACTTACACACACTTACACACGCTTACATGTACTTACATGCACTTACACGTACTTATACGCACTTACAGGCACTTGCACACACTTATACGCACTTACACATACTTACACGTACTTACACGCACTTACACACACTTACAGGCACTTACACGCAGTTACACGTACTTACATACACTTACACGCATGCACTTACATGCACGTACTTACATGCACGTACTTACACGCACGCACTTACACGCACTTACATACAATTACTTGTAGTTACACATACTTACACGCACTTATACGTACTTGCAAGTGCGTTGAGGTAATTACACGCACTTACACGCACTTACACGCTGTTACACGCACTTACACGCACTTACACATACTTACACGCACTTACACGCACTTACATGCAGTTATAGACAGTTACATGCACGTTCACGCACTTACATGAACTTAAACGTACTTACATGCACTTACACACTTACACGTACTTACATGCACTCACACGTAGTAGCACACACTTACACACACTTACATGCACTTACGCACACTTACATGTACTTCCACACACTAAAACGTACTTACATGCACTTATACAAAGTTACACGCACTTACACGCACTTACATGTACGGACTTACACACACGCACTTACACGCATGCACTTACACGCACTTACACGCACTTACACGCTTTTACACACACTTACATGTACTTATACGCACTTATACGTACTTACATGTACTTACATGCACTTACACATACTTATATGTACTTCCACGCACTTACACGCACTTACACATACTTACACGTATTTATATGTACTTACACGTACTTACATGCACTTACACACACTTACACGTTCATATACACACTTATACACACTTACACACACTTACATGCCTTTACACGTACTTATACACAATTACACGCACTTATGCACACTTATATGTACTTACGCGCACTTACACACACACATACACACTTAAACGCACTTATACACACTTACACGCACTTACACGTACTTATACGCACTTACACATACTTACACGCACTTACACACACTTACATGTCTTACACATACTTGCACACACTTACACGCACTTACACACACTTACACGCACATACACATAAGTACACGTACCTACACGCCCTTGTATTCACTTACACGCACTTACATGTACTTATAACTCACTTACACGTATGTATACGCACTTACACACACGTACACGCACTTATACCCACTTACACGCACTTACACACACCTGCACATACTTACATGCACTTACACGTACTTACACACACTTACACGTACTTACACGTACTTACACATACTCGGACACACTTACACGCACGTCTACACACTTACACACACTTACATGCACTTACACATACTTACACATACCTATACACACTTACATGTACTTACACGCACGTACACACACTTACACACACTCACACGCACTTACACATACTTACACACACTTACATGCACTTACACGCAATTACATGCACTTACATGCAGTTATACACAGTTACACACACATACACGTACATACACACATTAACACACATTTACACGTACTTATACGTACTTTTATGCACTTACACGCACTTGTATATACTTATACACACTTACACACACTTACACATACTTACACGCACTTATACGCACTTATATACCCTTACACACACTTACACACACATACACGCACTTACACGTACGTACATGTACTTACATGCACTTACACGCAGTTACATGCACTTACACATACTTACACACACTTACCCGTACTTACACGTACTTGCACGCACTTATATGGAAGTACAAGTTCTTCTACATACTTACACGGGCTTACACATAATTATACGCACTTACACACACTTACACGCACTTACACACACACTTAAGATTACTTTTACACACTTACGCGCACTTACGTGCACTAACACGTACTTACATGCACTTACACGCACTTATACGTACTTATACGCACTTACACTTACGTACACACACTTACACGTACTTACACATACTTGTAAGTATGTTGTCGCACTTACATGCACTTACACGTACTTACACGCTCTTACACGCAGTTACACACACTTGCACGCACTTACACGTACTTACACGCACTTAGATGTAGTTACACACAGGTACACGTACTAACATGTACCTATACATACTTACACGCACTTACACGCACTTACACGCACTTACACGCACTTAAACACACTAACACGTACTTACACACACTTACACGCACTTACGCACATGTGCACGTACTTATAAACTCTTCCACATACTTACATACACTAACACGTACGTACACACACTTATACGCACTTACATGCACTTACAAATACTTACACGCACTAACACACACTTAGGCATACTTACAAGCACTTACACACACTTACACGCACTTACACACACTTACACGTACTTACAAGTACGTACACATACTTAAAAATACTTATACGCTTTTACATGTACTTATACTCACTTACACGTACTTACACACACTTACACACATTTACAAGTACCTACACGCACTTATAGAAACTTACACATACTTACACGCACTTACATGCACATACACACACTTGTACGTTCTTACACGCACTTAGATACACTTACACACACTTATATAAACTTACACATACTTATATGCACATACATGTACTTACACGCACTTACAAGCACTTACGCGCACTTACACGTACTTACACATACTTACACGCATTTACACGCACTTACACGCACTTACACACACTTACACGTAGTTACACACTCTTACACATACTTGTAAGTGCGTTGACATAATTACACACACTTACACTCACTTACACGCACTTACACGCACTTATACGTACTTACATGTACTTACACATACTTACAGGAACTTGCATGCAGTTATACACAGTTACATACATGTACACACACTTACATGTACATATACGTACTTACACACACTTACACACAATTACATGCACTTACACGTACTTACACTCAGTAACACGTACTTACACGTACTTGCACGTACTTACACGCACTTGCGCACACTTACACATACGTAAACGCACTTACACGCACTTACATGCACTTACACATACTTATAACCAGTTACACATACTTACACGCACTAACATGCACGCACTTACACACACACACTTACACGCATGCTCTTATACACACTTTCACACACTTACACGCACTTACACGCACTTACACACACTTACATACACTTACACATACTTACATGCACTTACACGCACTTACATGTACTTATACACACTTACACACTCTTACTCATACTTACACGGACTTGCATGTACTTGTAAGCACTTACACGCACATACATGCACTTACACATACTTACACATACTTACACACACTTACACGTCCTTAAACACACTTACACGAATTTACACATACTTACACGCACTTTGACGCACTTACACCCACTTACATGAACTTACACGCAGTTACACGTACTTATATATACTTACACGCACTAACACGCACTTACGTGCACTTACATTGACTTACACACACTTACAAGCACTTATACACACTTACATGCACTTACACACCTTTACACATACTTATACATCATTACACGCACTCATGCACACTTACATGTACTTACGTGCACTTACATGCACTTATACACACTTATACGCACTTACACACACTTGTGCAGACTTACACGCACTTACACGTACTTACACATATTTACATTCACTTACACGTACTTACACGTAATCACACGCACTTACACGTACTTATATACACTTCCACACACTTACACGTAATCACACGCACCTACATGCACTTACACTCACTTACACGCACTTACATCTACTAACACGCACTTACACGTACTTACACGCACTTACACACACTTACACGCACTTATATCCACTTACACGTGTTTATACGCACTTATACACACTTAGACATACTTACACGTACTTACATACACTTACACGCACTTACACGCACTTACACATACTTAGACACACTTACACACACTTATGTTCACATACACACACTAACACGTACTAACACGCACTTACACATACCTACACACACTTACATGCACTTAGACACACATGTACACACTTACACACACTTAGACGGACTTACACACACTTACACAGACTTACACGTAATTACACACACTTACACGTATTTACATGTAGTTACACACACTTATATGCAGTTACACACAGTTACACACACTGACACGTACTTACACACATTTACACGCGTTTACACACACTTACATGCACTTACACGCACTTACACACACTTGTACGCACTTACACACACTTACAAACACTTACACATATTTACATGCACTTACACGTACTTACAAACACTTATACGTACTTACACATACTTGGACGCACTAACACGCAAGTACACGCACTTATACATACTTACATGCACTTACACATAATTATACGCAATTACACACACTTAGACGTACAAACACGCACTTACGCATACTTATACGCACTGACGCAGACTTACACGCACTTACACGCACTTACATGCACTTAAACGCACTTACACGCACTTATACGTACTTACACGCACTTATACGCACTTGCACGTAGTTACACGTAGTTATACGTAATTACACGCACTTAGACGTACTTACAGGTACTTAAAAGTACTTACACGCAGTGACACACACTTACACTCACTTGCACGTACTTTTACACAAACTTACACACATACACACACTTGCATGCACTTACACATACTTATACACAATTACACACAGTTACATGCACTTGAACGCACTTACACGCAGTTACATGTACTTACACGCACTTCCACGCACGCACTTGCACACACTTACACGCACTTTCACGCACTTACATACACGTATATGCACTTACACGCACATACACATACTTATATGCACTTACACGTACTTACATGCACTTATACGTACTTACATGAACTTGCACATAATTACAAGTACTTACACACACTAACACACACTTACACGTATTTACACGAAATAAGATACACTTACACGTACTTCCATGTACTTGTAAGCAATGACACGCACTTACACTTACTTACACGTTTCAACATGCACTTACACGCTCTTACACGTACTTACATGCACTTACACACACTTACAAGCACTTCCACGTACTTGCATACAGTTACACGCACTTACATACACTTATACACACTTACAGACACTTACATGCACTTACAACCACGTACACGCACTTACACGCAGTTACACATACTTACACACACTTAAATGTACTTACATGTACTTACACGCACTTATACGCAGTTACACAATGTAACACGCTGTTACACGCCATTACAAGCACTTACAGGCACATACAAGCACTTACACAAACATACACGTACTTATACACACTTATACGCACTTACACGCACTTATACGCACTTACATGTACTTACACGTAGTTACACACAGGTACACACAGTTACACGTACTTATACACACTTGCATAAACTTATGCACACTTACAAGTACTTACACTCACTTACATGCACTTACACGCACTTACACGCACTTACGAGCACTTACACACATGTATTCACACTTACATGGACATACACAAACGTATACGCACTTATACGCACTTACATGTACATATACGTACTTACACGCACTTACACACACTTACACTTACCTACATACACTTATACGTACTTACACGCACTTACACGTACTTACACGCAGTTATGCACACTTACACACACTTACACGTACTTACACACACTTACATGCACTTATACACACTTACACGCACTCACACACACTTAGATACACTTACACACACTAACACGCACTTACACATACTTACACGTACTTACACACAATTACACGCACTTACACGTACGTACACGTACTTACACGCACTTACACATACTTGTAAGTGTGTTCACATACTTACATGAACTTACACGTACTTACACGCACTTACACGGACTCACACGCACTTAGACATACTTACACGCATTAACATGCAGTTACACGCAGGTACACGTACTTACATGTACCTATACGCACTTACACGCACTTACATGCACTTATACGTACTTACGCGTACTTACACACAGTTACACGTACTTGCACACACTTACATGCACTTACACACACTTACACATACTCATACACACTTACACGTACTTTCACACACTTACACGTACTTACAAGAAGTTATACACACTTACACGCACTTACACATACTTACATGCACTAAAACACACGTACACATGCTTACAAGCACTTACACACACTTGCACACACTTACATGTACTTATACGTACTTACACATGCATACACGTATTTACACGTACGTATACATACTTACACGTACTTATATGCACTTACATGCACTTACACACACTTACACATATGTACAAGCACCCACACGCACTTACAAGCACTTACACGCACTTACATGCACGTACACGCACTTACACACACTTATACGTACTAACAAGCACTTACGCGTACTTACACGCACTTACACATACTTACACACACTTACACGCACTTACACGCAATTACACGCACTTACACATAGTTACACGCACTTACACGCACTTACACATACGTACTTACGTGCACGCACTTACACGCACACACTTACACACACTTACACACACTTACATGTAGTTACACACACTTACACGCACTTACACGTACTTGTAAGTGCGTTAGTGTACTTACACACACGTACACTCACTTATACGTACTTACACACAGTTACACGCACTTACACGTACTTACACACACTTACACACACTTATATACAGTTATACATAGTAACATGCAGGTACACGCACTTACATGTCCTTATACACACTTACACACACTTATACACACTTACATGCACTTACAGGCATACAAAAAAAGTAAGACGCACATACACGTACTTACACACACTTATGCACACTTACATGCACATATACCGACTTACACATACGTGCATGCACTAACAAGCACTCACAAGTACTTAAACGCACTTATACAAACTTATACGCAGTTATACACACTTACACGTACTTACAAGCACGCACTTGCACACACGCACTTACACTCTTGCACTTATGCGTACTTACACATACTTCCATGCACATACACACACTTACACGTACTTGCACGCACTTACATGCACTTACACGCACTTACATGCACTTACATGCACTTACACACACTTATACACACTTACACACACTTACACACACTTACACGCACTTGCATGCACTTGTAAGCACTTGCACACACTTACATGCACTTACACGTACTTACACATACTTACACGCACTCACACGTGCTTAAACACACTTACACGCACTTATACGTAGTTACACGCACTCACACGTACTTACACGCACTTACATGCACTTACATGTAGTTACACACACTTACACATACTTACACGCACTTACACAAACTTACACGCACTTATACACACTTACACGCACTTACACACACTTACACGTACTTATACACACTTACATATACTTACACACACTAACATGCACTTACACACACTTACACGCACTTACAC
>SZWC01000234.1:0-22612 GCA_023375785.1 Penium margaritaceum | reverse complement strand
CGCACTTACATGCACTTACATGTAGTTACACACACTTACACATACTTACACGCACTTACACAAACTTACACGCACTTATACACACTTACACGCACTTACACACACTTACACGTACTTATACACACTTACATATACTTACACACACTAACATGCACTTACACACACTTACACGCACTTACACACACTTACACGTACTTATACACACTTACATATACTTACACACACTAACATGCACTTACACACACTTACACGCACTTACACGCACTTACATGCACTTGCATGCACTCGCACGCACTTGCACGCACTTACACACACGTATACACACTTACACAAACTTACACACACTTATGCATATTTACGCACACTTACATGCACTTACATGCACTTACACGCACTTACACAGACTTACATGTACTTAGACGCACTTACAAACACACACACGCACACATTTACATGCACTCACAATCACTTACAAACACTTACACGCCCCTATACGTACTTACACGCACTTAATCACACTTATATGTAGTTATACGCACTTACACGTAATTAAACATACTTACACGCACTTATACACACTTACATACACTTACATGTACTAACACACACTTACATACACTTACACGCACTTACACGCACTTACACACAATTACACACACTTACACACACTTACACATACTTACACACACACATACATGCACTTATACGCACTTACATGCACTTCCTCGTACTTACACCTACTTACACACACTTACATGCACTTACACACACTTACACATACTTACACGCAGTTATACGCAGGTATACAAACTTACATATACTTTCACGCACTTACACGTACTTACACGCAGGATTATGCACTTCTACATACTTACATTCAATTACACACACTTACACACACTTACACGCACGTACACACTCTTACACGCACTTACACGCTCTTATATGAACTTAAACATCGTTACACATACTTACACGCACTGACACGCACTTACACACACTTACACGCACTTACACGGACTTACATACACTTACACACACTTACACGCACTTACACACACTTACACGCACTTACAAGCACTTACATGTACTTACACGCTCTTACACGTACTTACACGTACTTACACGCGCGTCCACACACTTACACATACGTACACGCACTTACACGCACTTACACATACTTACACACACTTACACGCACTTACATGCACTTACACGCATGTATACGCGATTTGAGGAACTTACACATATGTACACACACTTACACGCACTTACACGTACTTATACCCACTTACATGCACTTACACTTACTTACACGCAGCTACACACACTTACACACACTTACAAGCACGCACTTACATGCATGTACTTACACGCACGCACTTACACTTACGCACACTTGTACACACTTACACATGGTAACATGCACTTACACACACTTACACTTACACATACTTACACGCACTTACACGCGCTAACACACACTTACACGCACTTACACCCACTTACACGTACTTACCCGCACTTACACTTCCTTACACGCAGTTACACGTACACGCACTTACACACACTTGGGTAAACTTACACGCACTAACAAATACTTACACACACTTACACGCATTTTACACACACTTATACGCACTTACACACACTTACAAGTACTTATACACAATTACACACACTTACACGCACTAACATGTACTTATACATAATTATACGTACTTACGCGTAGTTACATGCACTTAAATGCACTTATACACACGCACTTACACACATGCACCAACACACATGCACTATACAAACTTACACTCACTTACACGCACTTACACGCACTTACACGTACTTATACACACTTACTTACACTTACACGCACTTACATGCACTTACACCTACTTACACGCACTTATATGTACTTACACACACCTACATGTATGTACACACACTTGCACGCACTTGTAAGCACTTACATGCACTTACACGCACTTTCATGCACTTACACGTACTTACTCGCACTTACATGCAATTACACACACTTACACGCAGTTACACACACTTATATGTACTTATACGCACTTACACGTACTTACACGTACTTAAATGCAGTTATATAAACTTACACACACTTACATGCACTTACACGTACTTCCACGTACTTACACCCATATATATGCACTTACACATACTTACACGTGCTTACATGCACATACATGTACTTACACGCATGTCTACACGCTTACAAGCACATACACGTACTTACACGCACTTACACGCACTATCACTTACTTACACGCAGTTACACACACTTACACACACTTACACACACGCACTTACACACACACACACTTACACGCAGGCACTTACATGCTCTTACACACACTTACACATAGTTACACACACTTACACAGACTGATAAGTACTTGTAAGTGCGTTGATGCACTTACACGCACTTACACGCACGTGTATGCACTTAAACACACTTAGATACACTTACACGTACTTACACGGACTTACATGCAGTTACACGTAGTTACATGCAGGTACACGTACTTACACATACTTATACACACTTACACGCTATTACACGCACTTACACGCACTTACCGGCACTTATACACAGTAATACGCACTTACACACACTTACACACACTTACACGCACTAACATGCACTTATTTGCACTTAAACGTACGTACACATACTTACACATACTTGCACACACTTAGACACACTTACACGTACTTACACATACTTACACGTACTTGTACGCACTTACACACACTTACACGCACATACATGTACTTACACGTAATAACACGCACTGATACACAGTTACACGCACTTATATACACGCACTTACAAACACGCACTTACATACACGCACTTACACGCATGCACTTATACTCATTTACACTCACTTACATGCACTTACAAGTACTTATACGTACTTACATGCACTTATACGCATTTACATGCACTTACACGTACTTACATGCACTTAGATGCACGTACGCACACTTGCACATACGTACACACAGTTGCACGCTCTTGTAAGCACTTAGATGCACTTACACACACTTACACGCACTTAAACGCACTTACTCGTACTTACACGTACTTACACCCACTTACACACACTTACACGCAATTACATGTGCTTACACGCACTTACACATATTTACACGCACTTGCATGCAGTTATACATACTTTCACAAACATAAACACACTTACACGCAATGACATACACTTACATGCACTTACATGCACTTACACATACTTACACACATGTATACGCACTTACACGCACTTACACACACTTACACGCACGTACACGTACTTACATGCACTTATACATACTTATACATCCTTATACGCACTTACATACATTTACACGCACTTACACGTACTTCACACATTTACACGCACTTACACACACTTAAACGCACTTGTATGTACTTACACGGAGTTACATGCACTTGCACGTACTTACACGCATTTACATGCACTTACACACACTTACACGTACTTACACATACTTGCACGCACTTACACACACTTACACGTACTTACATGAACTTACGTGCACTTAAACACACTTTCACGTACTTGCACGCACTTGCACGCACTTGCATGCACTGACACACACTTACACACACATACACATACTTATACGCACTAACACGCACATACACACACTTACATGTACTTATATGCAGTTACGCACACTTACACGTACTTACACACACTTACGCGCACTTATACGTACTTACAAACAAGTACACATATATACACGTACTTACACATATTTACACGCACTTATACACACTAACATGCACTTACATGAACTTACACACACTTACATGCACTTACACGCACTTACAATTACTTACACGCATTCACACATACTTACACGCACTTACACGCACTTACACACACTTAGATGCACGTACATATACTTACACGCACTTCAACGCACTTAAATGCAGTTACATGCACTTACACATACTTTACATGTACTTACATGTACTTACGCACACTTACATGTACATGCACGCACTTACACGAAGTTATACGCACTTACACAAACGTATATGCACTTTCATTCACTTACACGCACTTACACACACTTACACATACTTACACGCACTTACACATACTTACACGTATGTACATGTAATTACACACACTTACATACACTTATACACACTTACACGCAATTACACACACTTACACGTACTTACACGCACTTACACACACTTATACATCCTTACAAGTACTTACACATACTTAAACACACATACAAGCACTTACACACACTTACATGCATTCACACGCACTTACACGCAATTACACGCAGTTACACACCTTTACACGCCCTTACACGCATGCAGTTACACGCACGTACTTGCACGCATGCACTTACACACACGAACACGCAGTTACACACACTTACACACACTTTTACGTATTTGTAAGTGTGATGATGCACTTACACGCACTTACACGCACTTACACACAGTTACACGTAGTTATACATAGGTACACCCACTTACTCCTACTAATACGCACTTACACGCACTTACACGCACTTACACACTATTGCACGTACTTACACACAGAAATACGTACGTATACACACTTACACGCACTTACACATACATATAGGTACTTACATGCACTTTCACATACGTACACGCACTTATACGCACTTACATGCACTTAGACATACTTACACATACTTACACATACTTACACACAGTTACATACACTTACACACACTTACACACACGCACTTACACACACGCACTGGCACGCACACACTTAAATGCTCTTACACACACTTATATGCACTTACACACCCTTACACGTACTTACACTTACTTGCATGCACTTACACGTACTTACATGCACTTACACGTACTTACATGCACTTATACGTACTTACACACACTTACACGTACTTACACGTACTTGCACATACTTGTAAGCCCTTACATGCACTTACACGTACTTACACGTATTTACATGCACTTACACGCACTTACACACACTTACCCACACTTGTACGCACTTACACATACTTACACGCACTTACATGAACTTACTCTTACTTATACACACTTACACACACTTACACACACTTACAAATACTTACACGCACTTATACGTACTTACACGCACTTACACATACTTACATGCACTTACACACACTTGCATGTACTTGCACGCACTTGTACGTACTTGCACACACTTACACGCACTTGCATGCACTTACACGTACTTACATGCACTTACATGCACTTATACGTACTTACACGTACGTATACACACTTACGCGTACTTACACACACTTATACGCACTTACACGCACTTGCACACACCTACAAACATTTACACACACTTTCACGTACGTATACATACGTACACGTACTTACATGTACTTACACATACTTACACGCACTTACACACACTTACACGCACTTGCACACACTTACACACACTTACACACACTTACACACACTTACGGGCACTTACACGCACTTACACGCACTTATATGCACTTACACACACTTACATGCTCTTACATACATTTAGACACACTTACACGCACTTGCACACACTTACACACACTTACAAACACTTCCACGTACTTACAGGTACTTACAGGTACTTACACGTTCTTACACACACTTACACATACTTACACCCAGTTACACGCAGTGAAACGCACTTCCACGCACGTTCATGCACTTACGTGCACTTACAGGCACTTACACACACTTACGTGCACGTACACGCACTTACACGCATTTACACGCACTTACATACACTTACACGCACTTACACACACTTACATGCAATATCACACACTTACACGCACTTACACGTACTTACATGTACTTACACGCACTTACATGCACTTACAAGCACTTACTCTTACTTACACGCACTTACACATACTTACACGCACTTACATGCACTTACACGCACTTACACGCAGTGCCAGAGTTGTGCCAGAGTTGTGCCATAGTTGTGCCAGAGTTGTGCCACAGTTGTGCCATAGTTGTGCCAGAGTTGTACCAGAGTTGTGCCAGAGTTGTGCCAGAGTTGTGCCAGATTTGTTCCAGAGTTGTGCTAGAGTTGTGCCAGAGTTGTGCAAGAGTTGTGCCAGAGTTGTGCCAGAGTTGCGCCATAGTTGTGCCGGAGTTATGCCAGAGTTGTGCAAGAGTTGTGGAAATTGGTTCAAGAGGTGTGCGAGAGTTGTGCCAGATTTGTCCCAGAGTAGTGCAAGAGTTGTGCCATAGTTGTGCCAGAGTTGTGCCAGAGTTGTGCCAGAGTGTTGCTAGAGTTGTGTTAGAGTTGTGCCAGAGTTGTGCCGCAGTTGTGCCAGAGTTGTGCCAGAGATGCGCGATAGTTGTGCCAGAGTGGTGGCAGAGTTGTGCTAGGGTTGTGCCAGAGTTGTGCCAGAGTTCTGCCAGAGTTGTGCCAGAGTTGTTCCTGAGTTGTGCCAGAGTTGTGCCAGAGTTGTGCCACAGTTATGCCACAGTTGTGCCATGGTTGTGCCAGAGATGTGCCAGAGTTGTGCCAGAATTGTTCCAGAGTTGTGCTAGAGTTGTGCCAGAGTTGTGCCAGAATTGTGCCAGAGTTGTGCCAAAGTTGTGCCAGAGCTGTGCCACAGTTGTGCCAGAGTTGTGCCAGAGTTATGCCTGAGTTGTGCCAGAGTTGTGCCAGAGTTGTGCGAGAGATGAGCCAGAGTTGTGCCAGAGTTTTGCCAGAGTTGTGCCAGAGCTGTGCCAGAGTTGTGCCAGAGTTCTGCCAGAGCTGTGCTAGAGTTGTGCCAGAGTTGTGCCAGAATTGTGCCAGAGTTGTGCCAAAGTTGTGCCAGAGCTGTGCCACAGTTGTGCCAGAGTTGTGCCAGAGTTATGCCTGAGTTGTGCCAGAGTTGTGCCAGAGTTGTGCGAGAGATGAGCCAGAGTTGTGCCAGAGTTTTGCCAGAGTTGTGCCAGAGCTGTGCCAGAGTTGTGCCAGAGTTCTGCCAGAGCTGTGCTAGAGTTGTGCCAGAGTTGTGCCAGAATTGTGCCAGAGTTGTGCCAAAGTTGTGCCAGAGCTGTGCCACAGTTGTGCCAGAGTTGTGCCAGAGTTATGCCTGAGTTGTGCCAGAGTTGTGCCAGAGTTGTGCGAGAGATGAGCCAGAGTTGTGCCAGAGTTTTGCCAGAGTTGTGCCAGAGCTGTGCCAGAGTTGTGCCAGAGTTCTGCCAGAGCTGTGCTAGAGTTGTGCCAGAGTTGTGCCAGAATTGTGCCAGAGTTGTGCCAAAGTTGTGCCAGAGCTGTGCCACAGTTGTGCCAGAGTTGTGCCAGAGTTATGCCTGAGTTGTGCCAGAGTTGTGCCAGAGTTGTGCGAGAGATGAGCCAGAGTTGTGCCAGAGTTTTGCCAGAGTTGTGCCAGAGCTGTGCCAGAGTTGTGCCAGAGTTCTGCCAGAGCTGTGCTAGAGTTGTGCCAGAGTTGTGCCAGAATTGTGCCAGAGTTGTGCCAAAGTTGTGCCAGAGCTGTGCCACAGTTGTGCCAGAGTTGTGCCAGAGTTATGCCTGAGTTGTGCCAGAGTTGTGCCAGAGTTGTGCGAGAGATGAGCCAGAGTTGTGCCAGAGTTTTGCCAGAGTTGTGCCAGAGCTGTGCCAGAGTTGTGCCAGAGTTCTGCCAGAGCTGTGCTAGAGTTGTGCCAGAGTTGTGCCAGAATTGTGCCAGAGTTGTGCCAAAGTTGTGCCAGAGCTGTGCCACAGTTGTGCCAGAGTTGTGCCAGAGTTATGCCTGAGTTGTGCCAGAGTTGTGCCAGAGTTGTGCGAGAGATGAGCCAGAGTTGTGCCAGAGTTTTGCCAGAGTTGTGCCAGAGCTGTGCCAGAGTTGTGCCAGAGTTCTGCCAGAGTTGTGCCATAGTTGTGCCAGAGTTGTGCTAGAGATGTGCCATAGTTGTTCCAGAGTTGTGCCAGAGTTGTGCTAGAGTTGTGCCAGAGTTGTGCCAGAGTTGTGCCAGAGTTCTGCCAGAGTTGTGCCATAGCTGTAACATAGTTCAGCCATAGTTGTGCCAGAGCTGTGCCAGAGCTGTCCCAGAGTTGTTCAAGAGTTGTGCCAGAGTTGTGCCATAGTTGTGCCATAGTTGTGCCATAGTTGTGCCAAAGTTGTGCGAGAGATGTTCAAGAGTTGTACCAGAATTGTGCCAGAGTTGTGCTAGAGTTGTGCCAGATTTGTGCCAAAGGTGTGCAAGAGTTGTGCCAGAGTTGTGCCAGAGTTGTTCCAGAGAAGTACCAGAGTTGTACTAGAGTTGTGCCAGAGTTGTGCCAGGGTTGTGCCAGAGTTGTGCCAGAGTTGTGCCAGAGTTGTGCCAGAGTAGTGCCAGAGATGTACTAAAGGTGTGCCAGAGTTGTCCCAGAGTTGTGCCAGAGTTGTACCAGAGTTGTACTAGAGTTGTGCCAGAGTTGTGCCAGGGTTCTGCCAGAGTTGTTGCAGAGCTGTTCCAGAGCTGTGCCAGAGTTGTACCAGAGTAGTGCCAGAGTTGTGCTATAGTTGTGCCAGAGTTGTACCTGAGTTGTGCCAAAGTTTTTCCAGAGTTGTGCCAGAGTTGTGCCCAAGTTGTGCCAGAGTTTTGCCAGAGTTGTGCTAGAGTTGTGCCAGAGTTGTGCCAGAGTCGTGCCAGAGTTGTGCCAGAGTTGTGCCTGAGTTGTGCCAGAGTTCTGCCCAGTTGTGCCTCAGTTGTGCCATAGTTGTGCCAGAGTTCTGCCAGAATTTTGCCAGAGTTGTTCCAGAGCTGTGCTATAGTTGTGCCAGAGTTGTGCCAGAGTCGTGCCAGAGTTGTGCCAGAGTTGTGCCTGAGTTGTGCCAGAGTTCTGCCCAGTTGTGCCTCAGTTGTGCCATAGTTGTGCCAGAGTTCTGCCAGAATTTTGCCAGAGTTGTTCCAGAGCTGTGCTATAGTTGTGCCAGAGTTGTGCCAGAGTCGTGCCAGAGTTGTGCCAGAGTTGTGCCTGAGTTGTGCCAGAGTTCTGCCCAGTTGTGCCTCAGTTGTGCCATAGTTGTGCCAGAGTTCTGCCAGAATTTTGCCAGAGTTGTTCCAGAGCTGTGCTATAGTTGTGCCAGAGTTGTGCCAGAGTCGTGCCAGAGTTGTGCCAGAGTTGTGCCTGAGTTGTGCCAGAGTTCTGCCCAGTTGTGCCTCAGTTGTGCCATAGTTGTGCCAGAGTTCTGCCAGAATTTTGCCAGAGTTGTTCCAGAGCTGTGCTATAGTTGTGCCAGAGTTGTGCCAGAGTCGTGCCAGAGTTGTGCCAGAGTTGTGCCATAGTTGTGCCATATTTCTGCCAGAGTTGTGCAAGAGTTGTGGAAATTGGTGCACGAGTTGTGCCATAGTTGTGCCAGAGTTGTGCCATATTAGTGCCAGAGTTGTGCCATCGTTGTGCCAGAGTTGTGCCATAGTTGTGCCACGGTTGTGCCAGAGTTGTGCAAGAGTTGTGGCAGAGATGTACCAGAGTTGTGCCAGAGTTTTGCCAGAGTTGTGCTAGAGTTGTGCCAGAGATGTGCCAGAGTTGTGCCAGAGGTTTGCCAGAGTTGTGCCAGAGATGTGCCATAGTTGTTCCAGAGTGGTGCCAGAGTTGTGCTAGAGTTGTGCCAGAGTTGTGCCAGAGTTGTGCCAGAGTTGTGCCATAGTTGTGCCATAGTTCTGCCATAGTTGTGCCAGAGCTGTGCCAGAGCTGTCCCAGTGTTGTGCCAGAGTTGTGCCAGATTTGTGCCATAGTTGTGCCATAGTTGTGCTATAGGTGTGCCAGAGTTGTGCCAGAGATGTGCCAGAGTTGTGCCAGAGTTGTGCCAGAATTGTGCTAGAGTTGTGCCAGATTTGTGCCATAGTTGTGCCATAGTTGTGCTATAGGTGTGCCAGAGTTGTGCCAGAGATGTGCCAGAGTTGTGCCAGAGTTGTGCCAGAATTGTGCTAGAGTTGTGCCAGATTTGTGCCATAGTTGTGCCATAGTTGTGCTATAGGTGTGCCAGAGTTGTGCCAGAGATGTGCCAGAGTTGTGCCAGAGTTGTGCCAGAATTGTGCTAGAGTTGTGCCAGATTTGTGCCTGAGTTGTGCCAGAGTTGTGCCAGAGTTGTAGTAGAGTTGTGCAAGAGTTGTGCCAGAGTTGTGCCAGAGTTGTAGTAGAGTTGTGCAAGAGTTGTGCCAGAGTTGTGCCAGAGTTGTAGTAGAGTTGTGCAAGAGTTGTGCCAGAGTTGTGCCAGAGTTGTAGTAGAGTTGTGCAAGAGTTGTGCCAGAGTTGTGCCAGAGTTGTAGTAGAGTTGTGCAAGAGTTGTGCCAGAGTTGTGCCAGAGTTGTAGTAGAGTTGTGCAAGAGTTGTGCCAGAGTTGTGCCAGAGTTGTAGTAGAGTTGTGCAAGAGTTGTGCCAGAGTTGTGCCAGAGTTGTAGTAGAGTTGTGCAAGAGTTGTGCCAGAGTTGTGCCAGAGTTGTAGTAGAGTTGTGCAAGAGTTGTGCCAGAGTTGTGCCAGAGTTGTAGTAGAGTTGTGCAAGAGTTGTGCCAGAGTTGTGCCAGAGTTGTAGTAGAGTTGTGCAAGAGTTGTGCCAGAGTTGTGCCAGAGTTGTAGTAGAGTTGTGCAAGAGTTGTGCCAGAGTTGTGCCAGAGTTGTAGTAGAGTTGTGCAAGAGTTGTGCCAGAGTTGTGCCAGAGTTGTAGTAGAGTTGTGCAAGAGTTGTGCCAGAGTTGTGCCAGAGTTGTAGTAGAGTTGTGCAAGAGTTGTGCCAGAGTTGTGCCAGAGTTGTAGTAGAGTTGTGCAAGAGTTGTGCCAGAGTTGTGCCAGAGTTGTAGTAGAGTTGTGCAAGAGTTGTGCCAGAGTTGTGCCAGAGTTGTAGTAGAGTTGTGCAAGAGTTGTGCCAGAGTTGTGCCAGAGTTGTAGTAGAGTTGTGCAAGAGTTGTGCCAGAGTTGTGCCAGAGTTGTAGTAGAGTTGTGCAAGAGTTGTGCCAGAGTTGTGCCAGAGTTGTAGTAGAGTTGTGCAAGAGTTGTGCCAGAGTTGTGCCAGAGTTGTAGTAGAGTTGTGCAAGAGTTGTGCCAGAGTTGTGCCAGAGTTGTAGTAGAGTTGTGCAAGAGTTGTGCCAGAGTTGTGCCAGAGTTGTAGTAGAGTTGTGCAAGAGTTGTGCCAGAGTTGTGCCAGAGTTGTAGTAGAGTTGTGCAAGAGTTGTGCCAGAGTTGTGCCAGAGTTGTAGTAGAGTTGTGCAAGAGTTGTGCCAGAGTTGTGCCAGAGTTGTAGTAGAGTTGTGCAAGAGTTGTGCCAGAGTTGTGCCAGAGTTGTAGTAGAGTTGTGCAAGAGTTGTGCCAGAGTTGTGCCAGAGTTGTAGTAGAGTTGTGCAAGAGTTGTGCCAGAGTTGTGCCAGAGTTGTAGTAGAGTTGTGCAAGAGTTGTGCCAGAGTTGTGCCAGAGTTGTACTAGAGTTGTGCCAGAGTTGTGCCAGAGTTGTGCCAGAGATGTGCCAGAGTTTTGCCAGAGTTGTGCCAGAGTTGTGCTATAGTAGTGGCAGGCTCGTGCCAAAGTTGTGCCAGAGTTGTGCCGGAGTTGTGCCAGAGTTGTGCCAGAGTTGTACCAGATTTGTAGTAGACTTGTGCAAGAGTTGTGCCAGAGTTGTGCCAGAGTTGTGCCAGAGCTGTGCCACAGTTGTGCCAGAGTTGTGCCACAGCTGTGCCACAGTTGTGCCATAGTTGTGCCATAGTTGTGCCAGAGTTGTGCCAGACTTGTTCCAGAGTTGTGCTAGAGTTGTGCCAGAGTTGTGCAAGAGTTATGCCAGAGTTGTACTAGAGTTGTGCCATAGTTGTGCCAGAGTTCGGCCAGAGTTGTGCAAGAGTTGTGGAAATTGGTGCACGAGTTGTGCCAGAGTTGTGCCAGAGTTGTGCCATAGTAGTGCAAGAGTTGTGCCATCGTTGTGCCAGAGTTGTGCCATATTTGTGCCAGAGTTGTGCCAAAGTTGTGCAAGAGTTGTGGCAGAGATGTACCAGAGTTTTGCCAGAGTTGTGCCAGAGTTGTGCTGGAGTTGTGCCAGAGTTGTGCCAGAGTTGTGCCAGAGTTTTGACAGAGTTGTGCCAGAGATGTGCCATAGTTATTCCAGAGTGGTGCCAGAGTTGTGCCAGAGCTGTGCCAGAGTTGTGCCATAGTTGTGCCGCAGCTCTGCCATAGTTGTGAAAGTGCTGTGCCAGAGCTGTCCCAGAGTTGTGCCAGAGTTGTGCCAGAGTTGTGCCATAGTTGTGCCATAGTTGTGCCATAGTTGTGCCAGAGGTGAGCCAGAGATGTGCCAGAGTTGTGCCAGATTTGTGCCAGAGTTGTGCTAGAGTTGTGCAAGATTTATGCCAGAGTTGTGCCAGAGTTGTGCCAGACTTGTGCCAGAGTTCTTCCAGAGGAGTACCAGAGTTGTACAAGAGTTGTGCTAGATATGTGCGAGGGTTGTGCCAGAGTTGTGCCAGAGTTGGGCCAGAGCTGTGCCACAGTTGTACCATAGTTGTGCCAGAGTAGTGCCAGAGTTGTACTAGAGTTGGGCCAGAGTTGTGCCAGAGTTGTGCCAGAGTTGTGCCAGAGCTGTGCAAGAGTTGTGCCAGAGTTGTGCCAGAGTTGTGCCAGAGCTGCGCCAAAGTTGTGCCAGAGTTGTGCCAGAGTCGTGTCAGAGTTGTGCCAGAGTTGTGCCAGATTTGTGTAAGAGATGCGCCAGAGTTGTGCCAGAGTTGTGCCAGAGTTGTGCCAGATTTGTGCCAGAGTAGTACCAGAGTTGTACTAGAGTTGTGCCAGAGTTGTGCAAGCGTTGTGCCAGAGTTGTGCCAGAGCTGTGCTAGATTTGTGCCAGAATTGTGCCAGAGTTGTTCCAGAGCTGTTCCAGAGCTGTGCCACAGTTGCACCAGAGTAGTGCCAGGGTTGTGCTATAGTCGTGTATGAGTTGTTCCAGAGTTGTGCCAGAGTTGTGCCAGAGCTGTGCCAAAATTGTGCCAGAGTTGTGCCAGAGTTGTGCCAGAGTTGTGCCAGAGTTGTGCCAGGGCTATGCCAGAGTTGTGCCAGAGTTGTGCCAGAGTTGTGCCAGAGTTGTGCCAGGGCTATGCCAGAGTTGTGCCTGAGTTCTGCCAGAGTTGTGCCAGAGTTGTGCCCGAGTTGTGCCAGAGTTGTGCCAGAGTTGTGCCAAAGTTGTGCCAGAGTTGTCCCAGAGTTGTGCCAGACTTGTGCCAGATTTGTCCCAGAGTTGTGCCAGAGTTGTGCAAGAGTTGTGCCAGAGTTGTGCCAGAGGTGTGCCAGAGTTGTGCCAGAGGTGTGCCAGAGTTGTGCCAGAGGTGTGCCAGAGTTGTGCCAGAGGTGTGCCAGAGTTGTGCCAGAGGTGTGCCAGAGTTGTGCCAGAGGTGTGCCAGAGTTGTGCCAGAGGTGTGCCAGAGTTGTGCCAGAGGTGTGCCAGAGTTGTGCCAGAGGTGTGCCAGAGTTGTGCCAGAGGTGTGCCAGAGTTGTGCCAGAGGTGTGCCAGAGTTGTGCCAGAGGTGTGCCAGAGTTGTGCCAGAGGTGTGCCAGAGTTGTGCCAGAGGTGTGCCAGAGTTGTGCCAGAGGTGTGCCAGAGTTGTGCCAGAGGTGTGCCAGAGTTGTGCCAGAGGTGTGCCAGAGTTGTGCCAGAGGTGTGCCAGAGTTGTGCCAGAGGTGTGCCAGAGTTGTGCCAGAGGTGTGCCAGAGTTGTGCCAGAGGTGTGCCAGAGTTGTGCCAGAGGTGTGCCAGAGTTGTGCCAGAGGTGTGCCAGAGTTGTGCCAGAGGTGTGCCAGAGTTGTGCCAGAGGTGTGCCAGAGTTGTGCCAGAGGTGTGCCAGAGTTGTGCCAGAGGTGTGCCAGAGTTGTGCCAGAGGTGTGCCAGAGTTGTGCCAGAGGTGTGCCAGAGTTGTGCCAGAGGTGTGCCAGAGTTGTGCCAGAGGTGTGCCAGAGTTGTGCCAGAGGTGTGCCAGAGTTGTGCCAGAGGTGTGCCAGAGTTGTGCCAGAGGTGTGCCAGAGTTGTGCCAGAGTTGTGCCAGAGTTGTGCCAGAGATGTGCCATAGTTGTGCCAGAGTGGTGCCAGAGTTGTGCTAGGGTTGTGCCAGAGTTGTGCCAGAGTTGTGCCAGTCTTGTGCCAGAGTTGTTCCAGAGTTGTGCCAGAGTTGTGCCAGAGTTGTGCCATAGTTGTGCCATGGTTGTGCCATATTTGTGCCAGAGTTGTGCTTGATTTGTATCATAGCTGTGTCAGATTTGTGCCAGAGTTGTGCCAGAGTTGTGCCATAGTTGAGTCATGGTTGTGCCAGAGTTGTACCAGAGTTGTGCCAGAGATGTGCCAGAGTTGTGCCAGAGTTGTGCCAGATTTGTGCCAGAGTTGTGCCATAGTTGTGCCAGAGTAGTGCGAGACTTGTACTAGAGTTGAGCCAGAGTTGTGCCAGAGCTGTGCCGGAGTTGTGCCAGAGTTGTGCCAGAGTTGTGCCAGAGTTGTGCCAGAGTCGTGCTAGAGTTGTGCCAGAGTTGTGCCAGAGCTGTGCCAGCGTTGTGCCATGGTTGTGCCAGAGTAGTGCCAGAGATGTGCTAGAGGTGTGCCAGAGTTGTGCCAGAGTTGTGCCATAGTTGTGGAAGAGTTGTGCCAGAGTTGTGCCAGAGTTGTGCCACAGTTGTGCCATAGTTGTGCTAGAGTAGTCCCAGAGTTGTACTAGAGTTGGGCCAGAGTTGTGCCAGAGTTAAGCCAGAGTTGTGCCAGAGTTGTGCCAGAGCTGTGCCAGAGTTGTGCTAGAGTTGTGCCAGAGTTGTGCCAGAGTTGTGCCAGAGTTGTGCCAGAGTTGTGCCAGAGCTATGCCAGAGTTGTGCCATAGTTGTACCAGAGTTGTGCCAGAGTTGTGTCAGACTTGTGCAAGAGTTATGCCAGAGTTATGCCAGCGTTGTGCCAGAGATGTGCCAGTGTTGTGCCAGAGTTGTGCCAGAGTTGTGCCGGAGTTGTGCCAGAGTTGTGCCAGAGCTGTGCCGGAGTTGTGCCAGAGTTGTGCCAGAGCTGTGCCGGAGTTGTGCCAGAGTTGTGCCAGAGCTGTGCCGGAGTTGTGCCAGAGTTGTGCCAGAGCTGTGCCGGAGTTGTGCCAGAGTTGTGCCAGAGCTGTGCCGGAGTTGTGCCAGAGTTGTGCCAGAGCTGTGCCGGAGTTGTGCCAGAGTTGTGCCAGAGCTGTGCCGGAGTTGTGCCAGAGTTGTGCCAGAGCTGTGCCGGAGTTGTGCCAGAGTTGTGCCAGAGCTGTGCCGGAGTTGTGCCAGAGTTGTGCCAGAGCTGTGCCGGAGTTGTGCCAGAGTTGTGCCAGAGCTGTGCCGGAGTTGTGCCAGAGTTGTGCCAGAGCTGTGCCGGAGTTGTGCCAGAGTTGTGCCAGAGCTGTGCCGGAGTTGTGCCAGAGTTGTGCCAGAGCTGTGCCGGAGTTGTGCCAGAGTTGTGCCAGAGCTGTGCCGGAGTTGTGCCAGAGTTGTGCCAGAGCTGTGCCGGAGTTGTGCCAGAGTTGTGCCAGAGCTGTGCCGGAGTTGTGCCAGAGTTGTGCCAGAGCTGTGCCGGAGTTGTGCCAGAGTTGTGCCAGAGCTGTGCCGGAGTTGTGCCAGAGTTGTGCCAGAGCTGTGCCGGAGTTGTGCCAGAGTTGTGCCAGAGCTGTGCCGGAGTTGTGCCAGAGTTGTGCCAGAGCTGTGCCGGAGTTGTGCCAGAGTTGTGCCAGAGCTGTGCCGGAGTTGTGCCAGAGTTGTGCCAGAGCTGTGCCGGAGTTGTGCCAGAGTTGTGCCAGAGCTGTGCCGGAGTTGTGCCAGAGTTGTGCCAGAGCTGTGCCGGAGTTGTGCCAGAGTTGTGCCAGAGCTGTGCCGGAGTTGTGCCAGAGTTGTGCCAGAGCTGTGCCGGAGTTGTGCCAGAGTTGTGCCAGAGCTGTGCCGGAGTTGTGCCAGAGTTGTGCCAGAGCTGTGCCGGAGTTGTGCCAGAGTTGTGCCAGAGCTGTGCCGGAGTTGTGCCAGAGTTGTGCCAGAGCTGTGCCGGAGTTGTGCCAGAGTTGTGCCAGAGCTGTGCCGGAGTTGTGCCAGAGTTGTGCCAGAGCTGTGCCGGAGTTGTGCCAGAGTTGTGCCAGAGCTGTGCCGGAGTTGTGCCAGAGTTGTGCCAGAGCTGTGCCGGAGTTGTGCCAGAGTTGTGCCAGAGCTGTGCCGGAGTTGTGCCAGAGTTGTGCCAGAGCTGTGCCGGAGTTGTGCCAGAGTTGTGCCAGAGCTGTGCCGGAGTTGTGCCAGAGTTGTGCCAGAGCTGTGCCGGAGTTGTGCCAGAGTTGTGCCAGAGTTGTGTCATAGTTGTGCCAGAGTTGTGCCAGAGTTGGGCAAGAGTTGTGGCAGAGATGTACCAGAGTTGTGCCAGAGTTGTGCCAGAGTTGTGATAGAGTTGTGCCAGAGTTGTGCCAGAGATGTGCCATAGTTGTTCCAGAGTGGTGCCAGAGTTGTGCTACAGTTGTGCCAGAGTTGTGCCATAGTTGTGCCATAGTTCTGCCATTGTTGTGCCATAGCTGTGCCAGAGGTGTCCCAGAGTTGTGCGAGAGTTGTGCCAGAGTTGTGCCATAGTTGTGCCATAGTTGTGCCATAGTTGTGCCAGAGTTGTTCCAGAGATGTGCCAGAGTTGTGCCAGAGTTGTGCCAGAGTTGTGCTAGAGTTGTGCCAGATTTGTGCCAGAGTTGTACTAGAGTTGTGCCGGAGTTGCGCCAGAGTTGTTCCAGAGGAGTACCAGAGTTGAACTAGAGTTGTGCCACATATGTGCCAGGGTTGTGCCAGAGTTGTGCCATATTTGTGCCAGAGTTGTGCCACAGTTGTACCATAGTTGTTCCATAGTAGTGCCAGAGTTGTACTAGAGTTGGGCCAGAGTTGTGCCAGAGTTCTGCCACAGTTGTGCCAGAGTTTTACCAGAGCTGTGCCAGAAGTGTGCCAGAGTTGTGCCAGAGTTGTGCTAGAGTTGTGACATAGTTGTGCCAGAGTTGTGCCAGAGTTGTGCCAGAGATGTGCCAGAGTTGTGCCAGAGTTGTGCCAGAGTTGTCCTAGAGTCGTGCCAGAGGTGTGCCAGAGTTGTGCCAGAGCTGTGCCAGAGGTGTGCCAGAGTTGTGCCAGAGCTGTGCCAGAGGTGTGCCAGAGTTGTGCCAGAGCTGTGCCAGAGGTGTGCCAGAGTTGTGCCAGAGCTGTGCCAGAGGTGTGCCAGAGTTGTGCCAGAGCTGTGCCAGAGGTGTGCCAGAGTTGTGCCAGAGCTGTGCCAGAGGTGTGCCAGAGTTGTGCCAGAGCTGTGCCAGAGTTGTGCCAGAGTTGTGCTAGCGTTGTGCCATAGTTGTGCCAGAGTTTTGCCAGAGTTGTGCCACAGTTGTGCCATAGTTCTGCCAGAGTTGTGCCAGAGTTGTGCCAGAGTTGTTCCAGAGTTATGCTAGAGTTGTGCCAGAGCTGTGCAAGAGTTGTGCCAGAGTTGTGCCAGAGTTATGCCACAGTTGTGCCAAAATTCTGCCAGAGTTGTGCAAGAGTTGTGGAAATTGGTGCAAGAGTTGTGCCAGATTTGTGCCATAGTATTGCCAGAGTTGTGCCATAGTTGTGTTAGAGTTGTGCCATAGTTGTGCCAGAGTTGTGCCAGAGTTGTGCCAGAGTTGTGCTAGAGTTGTGCCAGAGTTCTGCCAGAGGTAAGCCAGTGTTGTGCCAGAGTTGTGCCAAAGTAGTGCCAGAGTTGTACTAGAGTTGGGCCAGAGTTGTGGTTTAGTTGTGCAAGAGTTGTGCCATAGTTGTGCCAGAGCAGTTCCACAGTTGTGCCAGAGATGTGCCAGAGTTGTGCGAGAGTTGTGCCAGAGTTGTGCCAGAGTTGTGCCAGGCTAGTGCCAGAGTTGTGGCAGAGTTGTGCCAGAGCTGTGCCAGAGTTGTGCCTAAATTGTTCCGGACTTGTGCCAGACTTGTGCCTGAGTTGTGCCAGAGTTTTGCCAGAATTGTGCCATGGTTGTCCCAGAGTTGTGCCACAGTCGTGCCATAGTTGTGCCAGATCAGTGCAAGAGTTGTGTCAGAGTTGTGCCAGAGTTGTGCCAGAGTTGTGCCAGAGTTATGGTAGAGTTGTGCCAGAGTTGTGCAAGAATTGTGCCAGAGTTGTGCCAGAGTTGTGCCAGAGTTGTGCCAGAGTTGTGCCAGCGTTGTGCCAGAGTTGTGCCAGAGCTCTGCCAGCGTTGTGCCAGAGTTGTGCCAGAGCTCTGCCAGCGTTGTGCCAGAGTTGTGCCAGAGCTCTGCCAGCGTTGTGCCAGAGTTGTGCCAGAGCTCTGCCAGCGTTGTGCCAGAGTTGTGCCAGAGCTCTGCCAGCGTTGTGCCAGAGTTGTGCCAGAGCTCTGCCAGCGTTGTGCCAGAGTTGTGCCAGAGCTCTGCCAGCGTTGTGCCAGAGTTGTGCCAGAGCTCTGCCAGCGTTGTGCCAGAGTTGTGCCAGAGCTCTGCCAGCGTTGTGCCAGAGTTGTGCCAGAGCTCTGCCAGCGTTGTGCCAGAGTTGTGCCAGAGCTCTGCCAGCGTTGTGCCAGAGTTGTGCCAGAGCTCTGCCAGCGTTGTGCCAGAGTTGTGCCAGAGCTCTGCCAGCGTTGTGCCAGAGTTGTGCCAGAGCTCTGCCAGCGTTGTGCCAGAGTTGTGCCAGAGCTCTGCCAGCGTTGTGCCAGAGTTGTGCCAGAGCTCTGCCAGCGTTGTGCCAGAGTTGTGCCAGAGCTCTGCCAGCGTTGTGCCAGAGTTGTGCCAGAGCTCTGCCAGCGTTGTGCCAGAGTTGTGCCAGAGCTCTGCCAGCGTTGTGCCAGAGTTGTGCCAGAGCTCTGCCAGCGTTGTGCCAGAGTTGTGCCAGAGCTCTGCCAGCGTTGTGCCAGAGTTGTGCCAGAGCTCTGCCAGCGTTGTGCCAGAGTTGTGCCAGAGCTCTGCCAGCGTTGTGCCAGAGTTGTGCCAGAGCTCTGCCAGCGTTGTGCCAGAGTTGTGCCAGAGCTCTGCCAGCGTTGTGCCAGAGTTGTGCCAGAGCTCTGCCAGCGTTGTGCCAGAGTTGTGCCAGAGCTCTGCCAGCGTTGTGCCAGAGTTGTGCCAGAGCTCTGCCAGCGTTGTGCCAGAGTTGTGCCAGAGCTCTGCCAGCGTTGTGCCAGAGTTGTGCCAGAGCTCTGCCAGCGTTGTGCCAGAGTTGTGCCAGAGCTCTGCCAGCGTTGTGCCAGAGTTGTGCCAGAGTTGTGCCACAGTTGTGCCAGAGTTGTGCCAGAGATGTGCCCGAATAGTGCCAGAGTTGTGCCTGAGCTGTTCCAGAGTTGTGCCAGACTTGTGCCAGAGTTGTGCCAGAGTTTTGCGAGAGTTGTGCCATAGTTGTGCCAGAGTTGTGCCACAGTTGTGCCATAGTTGACCCAGATCTGTGCCAGAGTTGTGTCAGAGTTGTGCCAGAGTTGTGCCAGAGTTGTTCTAGAGTTGAGCCAGAGTTGTGCAAGAGTTGTGCCAGAGTTGTGCCAGCGTTGTGCCAGATTTGTGCCAGAGTTGTGCCATAGTTGTAGCATATTTGTGCCAGAGTTGTGCCAGAGTTGTGCCAGAGTTGTTCCAGAGGTGTGCCACAGTCGTGCCAGAGTCCCGCCAGAGTCGTGCCAGAGTTGTGCCAGAGTTGTGCGAGAGTTATGCCAGAGTTGTGCCAGAGTTGTGCGAGAGTTATGCCAGAGTTGTGCCAGAGTTGTGCGAGAGTTATGCCAGAGTTGTGCCAGAGTTGTGCGAGAGTTATGCCAGAGTTGTGCCAGAGTTGTGCGAGAGTTATGCCAGAGTTGTGCCAGAGTTGTGCGAGAGTTATGCCAGAGTTGTGCCAGAGTTGTGCGAGAGTTATGCCAGAGTTGTGCCAGAGTTGTGCGAGAGTTATGCCAGAGTTGTGCCAGAGTTGTGCGAGAGTTATGCCAGAGTTGTGCCAGAGTTGTGCGAGAGTTATGCCAGAGTTGTGCCAGAGTTGTGCGAGAGTTATGCCAGAGTTGTGCCAGAGTTGTGCGAGAGTTATGCCAGAGTTGTGCCAGAGTTGTGCGAGAGTTATGCCAGAGTTGTGCCAGAGTTGTGCGAGAGTTATGCCAGAGTTGTGCCAGAGTTGTGCGAGAGTTATGCCAGAGTTGTGCCAGAGTTGTGCGAGAGTTATGCCAGAGTTGTGCCAGAGTTGTGCGAGAGTTATGCCAGAGTTGTGCCAGAGTTGTGCGAGAGTTATGCCAGAGTTGTGCCAGAGTTGTGCGAGAGTTATGCCAGAGTTGTGCCAGAGTTGTGCGAGAGTTATGCCAGAGTTGTGCCAGAGTTGTGCGAGAGTTATGCCAGAGTTGTGCCAGAGTTGTGCGAGAGTTATGCCAGAGTTGTGCCAGAGTTGTGCGAGAGTTATGCCAGAGTTGTGCCAGAGTTGTGCGAGAGTTATGCCAGAGTTGTGCCAGAGTTGTGCGAGAGTTGTGCAAGAGTTGTGCCAGAGTTGTGCCAGAGTTGTGCCAGAGATGTGCCAGCGTTGTGCCAGAGTTGTGCCAGAGTTGTGCCAGAGTTGTGCCAGAATTCTGCCAGAGTTGTGCCAGAGTTTTGCCAGAGATGTGCTATAGTTGTGCCCGAGTTGTGCAAGCGATGTGCAAGAGTTGTGCCAGAGTTGTGCCAGAGTTGTGCCAAAGTTGTGCCAGAGTTGTGCCAGAGTAGTGCCAGAGCTGTACTAGAGTTGAGCCAGAATTGTGCCAGAGTTGTGCCAGAGTTTTGCCAGGGACGTGCCAGAGCTGTGCCAGAGTTGTGGCAGAGTTGTTCCAGAGTTGTGCCATAGTTGTGCCATAGTTGTGCCAGAGTTTTGCCAGAGTTGTGCCAGAGTTGTGCCAGAGTTGTGCCGGTGTTGTGGTAGATTTGTGCCAGAGTTGTGCAAGAGTTGTGCCAAACTTGTACCCGAGATGTGCCAGACTTGTGCCAGAGTTGTGCCACAGTTGTGCCACAGTTGTGCCATAGTTGTGCCATAGTTATGCCAGAGTTGTGCCAGAGTTGTTTTAGAGTTGCGCTAGAGTTGTGCCAGGGTTGTGCAAGAGTTGTGCCAGAGTTGTGCCAGACTTCTGCCATAGTTGTGCCAGAGTTCTGCCAGAGTTGTGGAAGAGTTGTGGAAATTGGTGCAAGAGTTGTGCCAGAGTTGTGCCACATTTGTGCCATAGTAGTTCCAGAGTTGTATCATAGTTGTGCCAGAGTTGTGCCATAGTTGTGGCAGAGTTGTTCCAGAGTTGTGCAAGTGTTGTGGCAGAGGTGTACCAGAGTTGTGCCAGAGTTGTTCCAGAGTTGTGCTAGAGTTGTGCCAGAGTTGTGCCAGAGTTGTGCCAGAGTTGTGCCAGATTTGTGCCAGAGATTTGCAATAGTTGTCCAGAGTGGTGCCAGAGTTGTGCTAGCTTTGTGCCAGAGTTGTGCCAGAGTTTTGCGAGAGTTGTGCCATAGTTGTTCCAGAGTTGTGCCAGAGTTGTGCAAGAATTGTGCCATAGTTATCCCATAGTTGTGCCATAGCTGTGCCATAGTTTTGCCAGAGCTGTGCCAGAGTTATGCCAGAGTTGTGCCAGAGTTGTGCCAGAGATGTGCAATAGTTGTGCCAGAGTGGTGCCAGAGTTGTGCTAGATTTGTGCCAGAGTTGGGCCAGAGTTTTGCCAGAGTTGTGCCAGAGTTGTTCCAGAGTTGTGCCAGAGATGTGCCAGAGTTGTGCCATAGTTGTGCCATAGTTGTGCTAGAGTTGTGCCAGAGTTGTGCCAGAGTAGTGCTAGAGTTGTACTAGAGTTGTGCCAGAGTTGTGCCAGAGTTGTGCGAGAATTGTGCCAGAGTTGTGCCAGAGTTGTGCTAGAGCTGTGCCAGAGTTGTGCCAGAGTTATGCCAGAGTTGTGCAAGCGTTGTGCCAGAGTTGTGCAAGATTTGTGCCAGAGTTATGCTAGAGTTGTGCCAGAGTTGTGCCAGAGTAGTGCTAGAGTTGTACTAGAGTTGTGCCAGAGTTGTGCCAGAGTTGTGCTAGAGTTGTGCCAGAGTTGTGCCAGAGTAGTGCCAGAGTTGTGCTAGAGGTGTGCCAGAGTTGTGCCAGAGTTGTGCGAGAATTGTGCCAGAGTTGTGCCATAGTTGTGCCAGAGTTGTGCCAGAATTGTGCCATCGTTGTGCCAGAGTTGTGCTAGAGCTGTGCCAGAGTTGTGCCAGAGTTATTCCAGAGTTGTGCAAGCGTTGTGCCAGAGTTGTGCAAGATTTGTGCCAGAGTTATGCTAGAGTTGTGCCAGAGTTGTGCCAGAGTTATTCCAGAGTTGAGCAAGAGTTGTGGAAATTGGTGCAAGATTTGTGCCATAGTTGTGCCATAGTTGTGCCATAGTAGTGCCAGAGTTGTGCCATAGTTGTGCCAGAGTTGTGCCACAGTTGTGCCAGAGTTGTGCCAGAGTTGTGTAAGAGTTATGGCTCATATGTACCAGAGTTGTGCCATAGTTTTGCCAGGGTTGTGCAAGAGTTGTTCCAGAGTGGTGCCAGAATTTTGTCAGAGTTGAGCCAGAGTTGTGCCAGAGTTGTGCCAGAGTTGTTCTATATTTGTGCCAGAGTTGTGCTTGAGTTGTACCAGAGTTGTGCGAGAGTTGTGCCAGAGTGGTGCTA
>SZWC01000233.1:477615-492737 GCA_023375785.1 Penium margaritaceum | reverse complement strand
CTCCACTCCACTCCACTCCACTCCACTCCACTCCACTCCACTCCACTCCACTCCACTCCACTCCACTCCACTCCACTCCACTCCACTCCACTATGCTCCACCCCATTCCAGTCCACTTTACTCCACTCCAGTCTAATTGAGTCCAGTCCACTTTACTCCAGTGCACTCCACTCCAGTCCATTCCAGTCCACTGCACTGGAGGTTCGGAAGCGCAAAGATGTGGAGGGAGCTTGCAAGGTGGCAGAAGCTCCAGGTGGAGTAGGTTCATGACCAGCTGCTGGCTCTACACTAGGAGCAGGATCCACATCAGCAGTAGGATCCACACCAGCAGCAGGCCCATCACCAGCAGCCGTTTCCAAACAAGAAGCAGCAGTTTCATCAGCTGGTTCTGGAGGAAGAGTGTCAGCTGCAGCTAGTTCTGTAGCTGACATAGTATCCAGAGCTTCAAAAGTAGCTAGTGTTCTAGCTGCAAGTGCTAGAGGTAGTGAGCTCTCTACGCGCAGTTGGAAGGGGCATTAGACATAGCTAAAAAAAATATTCAGTGTAACTTCGTGTGTGCTGTAAACTTCAAAATGTTTTCTCTCTTTTTCCAGTTGTCTTTCTAATGCCTTGCTCCAAGCTTGTCTCATGCTCATTCCATTTTCATTTACAACTCTCCTTTGAACAACACGTCCCATTGTTGCAATGTGAAGCCTGAAAACTGGGACTCATCATCTCTTCTGTTTAGCAGTTAAGATGGTTGAATGTTGTAGTACATCATCACCAGATTAGCACTTCACATCACAGGAACGGTTAAAATAAGATATGGGTGACCAACAGTGTAGACGATTTCAATTTGAACACGAGTTTAGAAAATGTACTGGAGAGTTTTGACCTGAAAAATGCTTTTTAGACTTGCACTAGCTGTTTTGATGGCCAAATTAGGCAGACCAAGTTAACTTGGCCGCCAACATGCCAACTTCTGACTTCTGACTTGGCGACTTGACATTCAATTCGACATGGAGAAGTCAAAATGGCCTCTGATGTTCTATTCCAGAAAGTTCTGAACATCTTGACCACTTTCCAGAATTTTTCGTACAATCCTTGAAACCTGGATCAATTTATCAATTTTTTTGTTCAAAATCTTAAGAATTTTTTACTCTTATAAGAAAGTACACACTGTCCATCTGTGGTGCCAGCACATAGCAGCAACAATTGGAATTGGCATCAAGTGCTAGCATGACTAGTTGGCAGAAGTTGTTGATTTTTTTTCCCCTTGTTCACTGTTTTGGTACGGATCAGGAATGCTCTCCCCCTTGTGGAGGTATGACCCCTGAATCCACTATGATGTGACTCAACTATGCTCTGTCTCATGTGAGATATGACCTGTGAGAACACCATGTGGGTGAGTGGTTACCTTGGCTATTTTGTCGATTTGGCCAAGTGAGAGGTCATGAGGTTAATCCTCGCCCCATGCACATCTTGTTTTCTACGGAAGCTTCCAAGAAAGAAAGTCCGTAGCTTCTTGGACGCTACATGGTTGGTCTGTTACCTTGACACTAGGATGTTTATGTGTCAAGCCCACAGTGCAAGTCTATAGGTGATGTGGTTGGTTCAGGCCACTTCCCAGGAATGTGCTTTTGAGTTCTAGGACTAGAGAGACAACTATAAAAGGACTTGTCTTGCATGATGATCAATCAACCCTTGCTTGATGCTCTCTTGCATATTGAAGACTTGAGTTGTTCTTGAGATGTAATGCTAAGGTGTTAGTACTCTTGAAGGTGATGTGTATGCCTGATTAAGTTTGGGGTGCATGACACATTTCAACAAAAGAAGAATGCCTAGAAACCTTTGTGAGCTTTCCGGTTTTGCGGCTTCTCTACCAGAGGTGGTTAGCTCAGTAGCTAACAAAGGGTTATGTGCCCACTTCTCTGGTTAGAGAAGTTTCACGCACGTAGCCGCTAGGTCACAAGCAATGAGAGCACCTTCGCTCTCACCCAAATTCTATGTTTGCAAGTGGACATCAGCAAGAGGGGAATGCAACACATCTGCACCTTTCTACCTTGGGAGCTGACATCAGCCTACATCGGCCTACATCAGCCTACATCTACTTGCAACGGCCAACGTGAACTGGGGAAGCAGTTGCCTCTTCTCACCAACAGCTTACAACGGCCTCAAACACAGGTACATCGGCATCAACAACAGGTGCAGCTGCTGTAGCAGTTGTAGTTGTAGGGATGGCAGGGACAGGGGAGCCAGGGAATCATTCGTCCATCCTCAAGTTTGATGGAGAGGGGTTTGTAAGGTGGCAGTTTGAGATCATCATGGATGAGAGAGATCTGCTAGGATATCTTAACAGAACTATCCCAGCAACAATGGAAGAGGGTGCTGACCTTGTGGCATGGGTCAAGCTCAACAAGAAAGCTCTCGTTGTTTTTGTGTCCTCCATACAACCCTCAGTCCTTTCACACATCAGCGATTGTACAGTGGCAGCCATGGCATACGCCAAGCTCGGCAAGGTGTTTCAGTCCTCCTCACTTGCCAATTGTCTCTTCATTCTACAAAACCTCATTAGCATGAGGCTTGGTGAAGGGGAGGATGTCTCCGCCTTTATGCAAAAACTTGAGACGCTCTTGCAACAGGCCACCAACATGGGGTGGGACGTGAAATCTAATATGCAAGCCATGATTCTTCTAATGACGTTACCGGAAAGCTTGGGCCCCATGATAACATTGACTAGAGGGTGGATTGAAGATGAAGTTTCCTGCACCACCATCTCCGAGTATATGCGGAATGAAGCCATGCGTCGTAGCAGCAGTGAAGTAAACATGGCTGCCTTTGCCTCATGGAGCAGCGGCACCTTCCGCAATACCTCCTCCTCTGGGTACAAGGGAATCAATAGCACTAGCAACAGCAAAAGGGGTGCAAAGTGCCTAGGAAACTGCCATAACTGTGGCAAGGCTGGACATTGGGCTCGAGATTATTGTGGACCCAAGTGAGAGGGAGGAGAAGGGGATGAATGGCGAGGGGGAAATGGTGGGAAGGATCTCACAAGCTTGATGGATGAGTGTGCCTCCAACAAAGGGAGGGCGATACTCAGGCTCCTAGCCAGGAGCCTACGGTCGTGACTCGGGCACAAATGAGCACAGCACTTACGAGAAGAGAGAATTCATTTCTCCTGCTCCATGCAACATGAACGTCAGAGTCGCCAACGGCAAGGTTGAGGCAACTGAGCGGATTGGTGACAAGCTGGTCATAGTGGGTGTCAATGGTGGAGATTCCGACCTCAAGCTAGAGGGGGTGGTCTACCTGCCCTCTTTCACAGCCAAGCTGCTCTCCATCTCTAAGATAACTGACCATGGAATGACAGTGGTCTTTATAGAGAAGGAAGCGGTAATACCACCTACCAAGGACATCAACATCTCCTACTCTGCCAAGAAGGTTGTCGCACAAGTTCCTCGCTTTGATGGACTCTATGTTTTGTAGACCAAAATAACAACTTCAACGGCTGAATCTTTGGTAGAGAGTGATGATGAGGAGAGCAACAATGTAGACTCAGATAAGGAAGGACATGTTGGAGCAGTTGAAGCACTGGAAGCAGATGATTTGGCAATAGAACCGCAAGCAAATGTAACCACCGGGGCTGTTCATTCTACCCTGTGCACATCCTCCGAGAAAATGTGGCACAGGTGCTTTGGACACGTGGCTCATCGCACATTGGAGCTCATGGGAAAGCAGGAGCTAGTGTGTGGGATGGAGCTAGGTGATGAGGCGAAGGGAGCTGGGGTCATGTGTGAGCCATGCCTTAAAGGAAAGGTGAAAAGGAAACCCTTCAAGCGTCATGGCACGCATGCTCTTGCACCTCTTGATCTTTTCCACTCTGGCGTGTGTGGTCCCTCTCGCATACAGTCAAATGGAGGCAGCAAATGTTTCCTTACATGCATTGATGACAATAGCCACAAAGTCCGGGTATACTTAATCAAAAAGAAAAGTGAGGTGAAAGAGAATATGCAGACCTTTGTTGCTATGGCTGAGCGACAAAGTGGAAAGAAGGTGAACGCATTCAGGATAGACATTGGGGGGGAGTACAAAGCCTGTAGGGAGTGGCTCAAGTTTTAAGGCGTTGAACACTAGAAAAACATCCCCTACTCACCTCAAAGCAACGGCATAGCAGAGAGGATGAACCAAACCCTCTTAGGCATGACAATGTGCATGCTCTTTGACACCAAGCTACCTCCTAGGTTCTGGGTAGAAGCAGCATGTACGGCTACCTATCTTGTGAACCTCACACCTGCAGGAGCTTTGTGAAGGGGAGGCAAGAAGAAGCAGACACAGCAGCTGAAGACGCCTTGAAAAGCATGGTCAGGCAGGAAATCAGACCCCTTCCATCTCAAGGTGTTCGGTTGCACCGGCTTTGTGAAGGTCCAGGCCAGTGAGGGTCCTGGAAAGCTCGATGCAAGAGCATAAAAGTGTTTTTTTTTTGTTATGTCATCGCTCACAAAGCTTATCAACTGTGGAACCAAGGAGCCAAGAAGGTCATCCACAGCAAAGACGTGGATTTCCACAAAAGGTCTTCGAGTAAGGGAGAGCCTCTTGAACTTGAGAACACTCCAAAACAGGGAGAGTGACTCACTCTTCTTGAAGGAGATGAAGCACAAGCACAATAGCATGGGATGGATGCTACAACAGGGACACAAGATCATGAAGATGAAACAGAGGAATCAAACTCTGATTTTGACGTATCCAATTCTCTGGAACATGAAGAGGATGCCTCTCCCATCATCCACGACGAACCAGACCTCCATCCTCTACATCAACAGCACCAGCCAGTAGGTTCAAAGAGCAGCTCACGCCTCAAAGTACCTCAACAGCATTGCGACACAGATAGGGGTGAATGGACAGGCTTCAACTATTCATTCTCGGTTCAAGAGGAGCCAAGATCTGTCGCAGAGGCACTCACTCAACCTGACAATGCAGAGTGGGACGAAGCAATTTGCAGTGAACTCAGCTCCATCGAGGAGAACGGGACATGGTTGTTGGTGGACAGACCTGCTAGGGCTCACATTGTGGGGTCCAAGTGGGTGCAGAAAGTAAAAAGGAAACAGGATGTCAAGATAGACAAGTACAAGGCACGGGTGGTAGCAAAGGGGTTCTCCCAACGGCCTAGCGCAGATTACGATGGGACCTTTGCTCCAGTTGTGACGTTCGCCTCCATCCGGTCAAAGCTCGCCAGTGTTGCTACCGAGAACATGAAGGTCCACCAGATGGATGTCAAGAGAGCCTTCCTTTACGGCAAATTTGACAAGGAGTTATTGATGGAGGTTCCAGAGGGGGTTGATGCTCCCAAGGGCAAGGTGTGCATATTGGTGAAGGCGCTCTATGGGCTAAAACAAGCGCCAAGACTTTGGTACCAGGAGATGGACACGTTCATGGCCAAGGCGTCCTTCATGCACTACGACAATGACCCTAGCATGTACATGCATAAGAGAGATAAAGGGACTATATTGGTTTCCTTGTACGTTGATGACCTGATCCTATGCCCTTCTTCAATGCAACTGCTAGACGATCTCAAGGGGCAGCTGAGTAGCAGATTCAAGATGAAGGACATGGGTCCTTTTGACTATCTTGGTACAAGCAGGTATCATCAGCCTGAACCAGACAAAATACATCGACTCCATCCTCAAATGATACGACATGGCATATTGCAAGCCTGCCAGCACACCCAGGAGCTCGAAGTGCAAACTATCCACCTCAATTTCCCCATCCAACAAAGCGGAGAGAACTGACATGCTGGGCATCCCATATCAGTCTACAGTGGGCAGTCTGATGTATGCCATGGTCCCCACCGGGCCAGATATAGCCCATGCTGTTGGGCAGGTGTGCAGGTTTGTGGTCAATCCCGGTCCACATCACTGGCAGGCCGTGAAGCGCATTATGCGCTACCTTCAGGGGACGCAGCACGTGGGGCTCCAGTTTGTAGGCATCGCTTGATCCGCATCACTCTGTCGCCTGTGCTAATCTGATGCTGATTGGGGAGGGAATATCGATGACACAAAATCTACCTCTAGCTTCGTGTGTATGCTGAATAGAGGTGTATTCAATTGGGCAAGTCGCAATAACGAATATGTCTCTTGTTCAACAGCTGAAGCTGAGTACATCGCCTTAGCTGAGGTATGTAAAGAGATGCAGTGGCTATAAAGCTTGCTCTATGAGATGAAGGAACCATAGGCAACAGCAACAGTCATCAAGATTGACAACATGAGGGCAAATGACATGTCAAAGAACCCCGCCCTGTCCAGGCGCACAAAGCACATCGAGATCCGCTACCACTATGCTCAAGACTTGGTCTACAAGCAGACAGTGGAGCTCGAGTATGTTGGTACCAAGCTGAACCGGGCTGAGATGCTTACAAAGCCACTCAACAAGGATCTCCACCAGGCGGGCAGGCAAGGTAACGGCATGGTCAATGCAAGTGATGACGAATAATGATGCTCACTGAGGCAAGGTGCAAGGGAGAGATTTGTTGGTTGTTTTTGCCCCTTGTTTAGTGTTTTAGGATGGATCAAGAATGCTCTACCCCTTGTGGAGGTATGACCCCTGGATCTGTTGTGATATGGCTCAATTATGCTCTGTCTCATGTGAGATATGATCTGTGAGTACACCATGTGGGTGAGTGGTTACCTTGGCCATTTTGTTAATTTGGTCAAGTGAGAGGTCATGAGTTTGATCCTGGCCCCATGCACATGTTGTTTGCTATGGAAGCTTCCAAGAAAGAAAGTTCGTAGCTTTTTGGACACTACATGGCTGGTCTGTCACCTTGACACTAGGATGCTTATGTGTCAAGCCCACACTACAAGCCTATTGGTGATGTGGCTGGTTCAGGCCACTTCCCAGGAATGTGCTTTTGAGTTCTAGGACAGGACAGAGAACTATAAAAGGACTTGTCTTGCATGCTGATTAATTAACCCTTGCTTGATGCTCTCTTGCGTATTGACGACTTGAGCCCTTCTTGAGATGCAATGCTAAGGCGTTAGTGCTCTTGAAGGTGAAGTGTATACCTAATTACGTTTGGGGTGTATGACACATGTCAACAAAGGAAGAAGGCCTAAAATCCTTTGTGATGTTTTTGGTTTCGCGGCTTCTCTGCCACAGGTGGTTAGCTCAATAGCGAACAAAAGTCACCAGCAACCTGCATTAGCATCAAACAAAGTTACAGCCTGAGCAGCTGGAAGCCTCCGCCAGTATCCACATCGGCATCAATATCTAGTGCCCGCCTGAGCACCTTGCAGTAGTTACCAGCTCACAGCAGCTGTTGGCAGCAGCAGTTACTTAAGCCACCAGCAATAGAAGCAATCTAAAGCAGATTTTGGAGAAGCAGGTGGTTGGGAAAATCCGGAAGGGTTCGGTCACGATGTACCCGGTTTTTGGAACTATATAGCTGATACACTAATGTCGCAAGAAAAAAACGCATATGACAGCATCACACAAAAAATAATACATATGCCAATGTCACGTAGAAAACAACGCATATGACAATGGCGTACTTAAAATAACGCATATGCCAACGTTACACGAAAAATACCTGAGGAACCCAGAAACGCTAAAAAAAAATGTCATGTTCCTGCTACATACCATGTAGCATTGATGCATGACATGATTTTTGTCATTCACTATGTCTCAAACGAATGCACCATTGCACTTTTTTTCCATGTCAGGTCCAAAACACATGCTGTGATCCAGCATGAAAAAAGGGGTGGGCGGTTGGTTGATTTTGTTGCGGGGGCTGGGCGGATGGTTGCTTTTGTAATGCAAGGTGGGCGGATGGTTGCTTTTCTTCGGAACCACGGGCGGATCATTAGTTTTCTTCCGACGGGTGGATGAGAGTCACACTTTGTGTTTTAGGGGTATCTCAGCTATTTCATCCAATCAATTCAGAATTAGCATTGACAGTAGCCGCCATCCCTAATGGATATCAGCATCTGTCAATGACAGAGACAGTAGTGGCCACCCCTAGCAGCTGAAAGCTTCCATCAACAGCATCACTCAACGGTAGTGCTTTCCTACACTGCCAGGGGTAGCTGATGGCATCTGCATTGCTAAATTAGCAGATCCAACAATAGCCAGTGGCAATCATCATCCAGTAGCCCACTTTAGCACTTTCATCAGCATCAGCAGCAGTCAACTGAGGGATGCTACCAGCTGCTAGAGCCAAGCTCTAGCAGCTGGTAGCATCCCTCAGTTGCATCTTTACGGTGGCAGCTGGTTACACCGGCCATCTCATTAGCCAGTGGGAGTATCGCACAAGCTACTGTCAAAGGACCAACAGCTGACTACTGCCGGTACCAAAAACATTTCCGTAAGATATGACACCAATCTTATAGGCAGCAGTAGTTGACTGCATTGCAATGGCTCCTTTGGTCACTCAATTTCCACACTAGATTCTCCGCCGGATACAGAGCCAATTTCTATCTCACCTATAGCCACTCTGGAGCAGAACCACCTTGATAACTAGCTCATATTCTGTGAGGATAACCTGGAGCGAGAGCGGTTGGCTCATCACCACCGATGTAGCCCCAGTCAATACCCAAGGGAAGAGTAGAATCTGGAGGAGGCCTATGCATGTGAGGACTCCATGCACCATGGATGTTTCCAAACGGCTTCAGAAAGCTCATGGATATGACAGGAAGCGCCACCAACGGTTCCCCCACGTGTTCGCCACCTTGTCCAACACCTGTAAGCCCGCTCATTGCCCTCATGACTCATCAGTAGTGTCAGCAGGCTGCAACCAACGACGCAGCTGGAACACCTCCCCACGATCATTCTTTAACAAGTACCGCCCTTGTCCTTAGAGATACCCCTCCACAAACTACTTATTGTACTTTTCACCTTAACATGGACGCGCACGGTGCCGGGAGGCATTGACAAGCCGCTGGAAGAGGGGAAATTATTGCATTCTATTCTAGCTGCCTAGAGAGTGCCCCAAATCCAGACTGGATTGAAGTTCCTGAACTTTGGTAGGTTACTGGATCCCGTGCAACTTGAATCACTGGAATCGAACAAGTAGCAAGGGAGATATGAGCTTCCAAGATTGGGGTGTGTGCGGCAGCTCCGGGATTTGGTTGTACTTTGACTACCGGTGGAAAATCTACTGGAACGAGTAACAAAGGTAAATCTGGTGATTTGGTCCCAGAAAACTGCCGGGTCATCTGGTGGATAAGATTCACCGGAGTCAGTAGTGCAGCTTGTTACTGGGGAACCTGGCCAAAATCCTGGCCCGGAGTCCGGAACTCATTAGTACAATCTGTTACTCATAGACGGTCAAAATTCTGACTGCAGATCCGGGGACAGGTTTTGAGCCGCGTCAATCCCCATCACTAAAATCAAGTACTAACTCATCAAAATGCACCCCAAAGGCACAGGGGGCATAGCCACTACATGTAGCGACATCTGCGCCTCCAGAAAGGCATTTTGATAGGCCCTTGATGTGCGAGGGCGCGTCAGCGGGCAGGCACCATGCCTGCCGCTAACTGAGCGGCTGGATTGGTGTACTGCGCTTTGGCTGACATAGCGGGAGCAACGGTTAACCAAACTGCACACGGTATGATGCGCTAGAAAGCTTGAGAGTATTCCTATAACTAGTCAGTTAATTTCCATGTCCAGAAACTAATGCAAAATGCCGTTATTCTCTTCGCAAAAGTGACTGTCTCGCAACTCTTTCCAACTCCCACAAACATAGTGTGAGGCGACCAGAAAGCTCACGCTTAGTTTCAGAACTCGCACAAAACACAGCCGTGAACATAGAAGACTCGTCAGGCCATGATGGAACTACCACCGCACAGTTTTCTGACACTTCTTTCTCTATACCACGTGCATCATCCTCACCCTCTGATGACTCCTCTGTTTTTAACGTTTTGTTGGATTCTAGTACTACAATGGCCTCTACCCTTGCAAAAATTGCACACACTACTTGCGCACCAAAGAGCACTGATGCTATCCAGGCTATTGGGGCTTACACTCCAATAGTTTCCACCATAAGGCTTGTCACTATAGCTTCAGTCAACGTAGTTACCCAGGTTACTGCCGCAGCCGAAATCGTTACCTCTGTAGCAACTGCAACATGCACATCTCTCACTAGAACTGTCACTTCTATCTGTGGATCCATTGATTCTGCATCAACCTCATCGAACGCACGTCACTTCTTTGTCCTCTTCTTGAAAACCACAGTTATTTTGTCTCTCTCAGCCACCACTCTCCCAGGCATCGCATTTCTCCTTGTCTCCACTACAGCTACAGCTACTGCAACTGCACCGTCAGCAGCCGCCATCTTCCCACCACTGTTTTGTCTTTTTCATGAGGATGGATAAGGCTATCTCTTCACCTTCCCTCCTGCATTTCCTGTGCATTCCTTTCACCTCGTGTTCTCTTAGCTCCTTGGTCTCCCCTTTTCTTACACCCACTGGGGCAGGGGAAACTTTGGCAAAAACATTTGGGCAGAGTGACATACCTTCACCATGCCTGTTGAAAATGAGCAGTATGTTGCACTGCAGTTGGAGTTGTAGCATGAGCACACTATGCTCCTGGAATTGCTCACTGCCCAGTGTGGAGATTATGATTCCTTGCATCTTAAACAAGGAGATCAATAAAAATTTGCAGATCATTTTGCAAGCCTTGTCTTGACTAGCCTCCACCCATCTTTCTGTTCTCTCCTTGTCACTTCCACTATCGCTGGTGTTGCTGCTGCCTTTCATACCACCCCTATTTCCACATCATCTACCTTGGGATCCCTTGTTCTCAATAAATTCCCATCGTAGGAGGAGCCCCAGTTGGTGCCTAAGCAGCCAAAGCCCTTGTCCAGCCTTCTCAGCATCAACGTGACTTTTGGACATCCCCTCACTTCACCCCCTCTCTCTGCTTCTCTTTCAGGAAGGTTCACTTCAGTGCTTGAACTCATGGGGAGCAGCTCTGGGAGTACTACCTTGTCCTTGATACCTCTACTGTACCACTGTTTAAACCTATTGTATTTGAGTTATCTTGTGTTGTGTGTTCCCTCATCATGAGGGGGGTGGATGATCTCACTGAAGCAAATTGCTCCTACAATGCTGGCACTGTGCATTGCACTGTCGCAGACCCCATGGATACTTATGCACTCATCATGTGTCACAAATTGCAACCGGAAACGCAGATCAGCCCGTCCTTGCTTTCTATTTCAACGAGCTTCCCATGCACGTTGACAAGTTTGCTCTTGCCTACTGGGCTCATAGTCTCAAATTGTTGCGTTATCTTGCACCCTTAGCACATGACCAGCTCGTCAATGTTCTTTCCATTGTCAAAGGCCTCATTCTTCCAGCATCTCCCATGAATTCAAGGCTTCAGAGCTTGAGATTCTTGCTGTGGAGCCTATTCCTGACAAGTCCGTGCCTGGAATCAGTGCCCCCTCGGAGTTCACAACATTGTGCCTCACCAACTGGTGGAGCATCTTACAAAACAAACACTTTCACTGTACAGGGACGCCAGCCATCTCTATTTTGACCATCTCTTCATTGCCTCATACAGTCCCGCCACTGTTAAGTCAGCCAAGACGCTCCTCCTTTCCACATACACAATGAAGGACCTGGGTCTAGTTTGAATCTTCCTAGGTATGGAAATTGAGCGCGATAGCTAGAATTGCACATATCATGTGCACCAGGCAACATATGTTCGTAGCCTTGGAGATCCCTTTTCCTCTTTTCTGGCCAATATTCTGAATCCATTGAGCTCTATGGTCCCAGCAGGTCAGCTTTTAATGAATTCCTCTGACCAATCAGAGCTGCGGGGAATTGTGGAAGATACCAATTACCTCTGCATGATCCGCTCCCCCATGTTTCTTGCCACCACCATGTGTAGTGATGTGGCCTTCACTGTCAACTTCGTGGTCCAGTCTTGATAGCGGTCTTTTGAGCAACGATTCGTGGCCGCCCTGTGTGTCGTCTTCCATGTGCACTTTGTGGCGCACATTGGGCTGTGCTGTCATGTGGAGCCCTCCATTGTTGATGACACATATACCGATAGGTGACTATGCGCATGACACTGATGTGTGCAGTCAAAAAGGGTACATCTTTTTTTTTGGTGGTACGGCCATCTTAGTGAAGAGTGGAAAACAGGGGTGTGTAGCACCACAGCTCAAGCAAGGTTGATGATATTGCACTTGGTGCATGCACATTTGAGAGTGTGTGGCTTTGTCATTTGTTGTAGCAGTTACGTATCCCCATCCGCTTCATCACTATGTTCTATGACAACCAAAGCAGACGGGCAACCGCTAAGCATGAAGATATGCACCATTCACAACAAAAACCATGAACATTGAACGCCACTATGTGCTTGATCACACTGTCATTGGAAAAATTCTATTCTGACTAAGCTAACACGAGTGATAAACCTGGAGAATCTCTCATCAAAACACTCAACAGGGGGGGGTTTCAGAAAGCTGTGCATGCTGTTATTGATTTTTGTGCTCGTATCATGCGTAACTCATGTTTCAGGTGTAGCTCATGTGATGTTTTTTAATCTTCCTCATGCACACATGTCCTTGTGAAGAGTGCAGGCTTATTTTCTTATCACGTAGCTATGCATGTGAAAAATTCTTCTTTGGGTCATGGGTGATTTTTGCATAGGCTTGTTCATGTGCAAGTAACTTCTCAAATCTCCCCACACACATCTCTCTACATGATTCTCACACATGGAACTGTCACAGGTTACGTCAATGGTCACACATTTGCTTGCGTGGCCAAGGTTTCTCATTAAGAGTGCAAGGAATTTTCTTGCACAGACAGCATCTCCTACACCCTGCCTACTATACCACTGAGATCTCATAAAGCTGCGGCTTTTAAAGCATGTCTACAAACATTGCAATAGAATATAGTGAAAGTAGATGCCGCGACATGTATCCACATACTCTTGTGGTCGATATGGATATCTGTTTTTTTAAAGTGCATGTGTTTGTGTAACCAGGGTGTTGGTCCCTCATGGACCACACATCCAGGTTTTCCTGCTATGTGAGGGAACCATCGGTAGCATGGTGTTGAGAGGTCAATTTCGGTCCCCGTGTAGCAGCCGAATCCCAAACGAGTGGCTCATTGCTACCTCCCAGATGTACACTTGTCCCTAAAATGCACAAGTTGGCATTTCTATCATTGCATTCCTAGCCCACTGCATGTTGACCTCAGGATGTTTGCGCCAATCTGCCTTGGGAATCTTTTCTACCTGCTCCATTTTTTGGTGTTGTGCTCCCAAACTTCGTGACACATTCAACCACTTTCTACAAAGGACAACTGAAGTGCCACAAACCATATCAAATTTTCAATACTCTTCGATCGACTTCTTGACAGTGCTGGACTTTCATTAACCACGCCTAAATATTCTCAAAATCCCCCAAATTGTCATCTGAGTTTCTCAAAGAAACCACTCACGACGTGGTGTGGCACACGTTGCTTTACTCAAGCCTCCAACACCGAAGATATGTCTCGTTATACTTCTTGCTATCATAAATGTTTCCTCAATAAATAGAACAATTGTCATCAAAGTCCACTTAGCGCTAAACACAACTTATCCAAGTTTCCCAATTCCTCATATTGTCTTTTGCTCCGTACCTCATTCCTCCGAACCATCCACATTCCGCTCGGTGTAACACTTGGTATCAGAGTGCAACGGTGCTGCAGGAAAAAATGATACATCATCTACAAGGTGGCAACCTTGCCCCGAGTTCTCAGTGCATTTCTACCATCCATAAGATCGCAGACCTTACGACAATGATAGAGAACAAAGAAAGTACACCCAACAACAAGCAGCAGTAACCGGAGACAGCTCTAACAATGGAGGATCAGCAGCACGCGGTCAAATATGATCTCTAGGTAAACCAATAAGCAACAACAACTTTCATGGCAAATGGCATGGCACCAACGACCCCAACGGCCAATCTAGTGAAAAATCAGTTGGGCTCAGCAAACCCTTCACCTCTATCACTGCCCGTTGGAATGACACCTAGCATGGTGGGAGGCATCGATCGACAGCCGTGCTTGAATAAAGACCCGTACTTAAAACTTTTGAGACTAGAGAGCCTCAAAATCCATCTCCTCCAACAATTCAATGCGGCAATGGGGGAGCTTCAAAGTGTGCGCACATAGAAGAAAGTACTCAGTGAGATAAAGAATCAATGCTTGAGTGAGCTCTACATTTGACAAGATCTTACTGAGTCATTCAATCCTGCATAATCTAGAGGAACGACGGTTCAGATGTGGCTGACAACTTTGGAGGTGTACTTCACGGCTATTGGGTTTGACAAAAAAAGAAAGAATCTTGAACTTGCGGCCTCGCTTTTGCATGGCAAGGCTCTTCGTTAGTTGTCTGATGTAAAGAAAATCCAAAAAAAGTAGGATATGGACAAAGCTGGATCAACGGCTCACGCAACTTGCCATACTCACTCACTTGGGGAAAATGACCAAGAATTTTGACTCACACTTCAATGCTGCAGCCAAGCGTGGCTGAGTATACTTGGAGTTTCCAACAAACAAACACCGGCAGTGACCTCACTCCCGACAGACTCAGTTTCTACTACAAATGCCTCAAGCATGACATCCAACGAGAAATCGTCATATTCAGAGGTGGGAGAAGGACCGGGAGCAGAAGAGGACAATGCAGAAGATGGCGGTTATAGTGGAAATGACAAGGAGGTGGAGGAAGCTACGAAAGAGAAGGAGCCAACAGTCAAATGTTGAGGAGGAGCAGCAAAACACTGCACAGCAGCTGCCATAATGGTCTGTTGCTTAAACGAAGCTGTAAAGGACAGTGGGGAGCAGCTACAGTGGTCAGACAGGATGTTCATCTGTGAATGATGTTCGTCATTGATGTTCATCTTATGCGCTGAATTAATCCACTCTTCCATGTGCAAGAATTTCTTGTCCATGATTCAATCTCCAGTCACCATCTTCCTATGAATTTGCATTCATGTTCTCTATGGGCCGTGGGGCTGTGTCCGTGTTGTTTTCTCTCTCTTTACATGTCGTGACCTCTAGATTGATATTCACTTGAGCAGTATATCGGTCTTCGTTAGATCGAGTTGACATGTTGACCAAGAAGATTGTCTTCTAGAGAGAGGGAGAGAGAGAGAG
>SZWC01000233.1:454769-477524 GCA_023375785.1 Penium margaritaceum | reverse complement strand
AGAGAGAGAGATAGAGAGAGAGAGAGAGAGAGAGAGAGAGAGAGAGATCATGGAGAAGAGTAGCAACAAGTTCCTTCACATTGGAAAAATCCCCCGTGGCAGGCTTGTACTCAGTCTACTAGCCAATCAGGAACATTCACTATTTTATGGCTTGTGGAGTTTTCTTGATGAGCTCGCCTGGATGACCGACGGTTCCAAACCCGGGTGTCATCTTTTTTATCCTGAAATCCGGGTCAATACAAAAGATACATTAAGCAATTGGCATCCTGCAATCACAGTTTGCTAGAAAACTCATAAAGCATGGCTATGCCTACCTGAACCAAGGAAAAATCTACAATACTTAGAGCAGCCACCTTTGACTACTGTCAAAATGAGCGACAATAGTCATTCTTGGACCCTCCCTTTTGGAATCTGGAGTAGAGGGCAGATTCAGGGCCACCATTGTCACGAATAAATTTTTCTTCTGCTCTGAAAATGGAATCACAAACTCGTTCAAGTGTTAGTGTGAACGATGGTAGAGGCACCACATGTTGTTGAGGAATAATTTTTCCTCCTTGTCTTCCAGCTGCTGCATCTGCTGCTCTTCCACCATTGTTGTTCTCGAGTTGTTGCAGTCGTTGTTCTTGAAGTGCAATGCGTGCTGCCTGTTCTTGAATCTGCTTGTCCACTGCCAACCCCTGTTCTTGAGATACCAGGAGTTGTTCAACTGTCCTGTTGAATCATTCAGGGAGGCTCCCAAGCAGTTTATGGACCATTTGCGTTTCAGGAATGACATGTCCCATCACGCTGATTCTCTCAACAAGGGCTTTCAAGTGAGCAACGTGGTCATCAATCTTCGTCTGTTCTTCCATTTTCAAAGAGTAGAACTCGTTCAAGAGGGACATCTTCTCTTGCTCACTGATCTTGTCATACTGATCTTTGAGGCGCTTCCAAGCAATGCGTGGGCTTAGGTCAGGGTTCCCATCTCTGATTAAGAACTTCACCCGTTCTGTCACTTGCATAGCCAGTAGTGCAAAGGCCTGTTCTTCCTTCCTTCCCCAGGCTGATTTTTCTTCAGGTGTTGAATTGGGCTGAATTTCTTCTGTTGGTGGGTCAGAAATGACTCCCCATAGGCCCTTGGCCAGAAAAACCATTTTCATGTTGAATGAGAATTCATGATACTTGTTGCCATAAAAAATATCAACTTTGAAGTGATCGGCTACAGAACCACCCGCCATGATGGTGATCAGGCTCTCAGATCTGCACTGCTTCTGACTGCTTCTGCTCGTGGCAATTCTGTTTCCTCACACCATGGATGTTGACCAGAGTTGTTTCCTGTAGTAGCACACCTGCTCTGATACCAAATGAAGAAAATTGAACAGATCTGTGCTTCAGGATAAGACTCTTGAATCCAGAACCAGTCACAATAAATCTGCGCTCGTTGAACCAGTCGCTGATAGCGACACCTGAGGGCAGACAGGTGACACCAGAGGAGAAAGACGTGNCGGCTACAGAACCACCCGCCATGATGGTGATCAGGCTCTCAGATCTGCACTGCTTCTGACTGCTTCTGCTCGTGGCAATTCTGTTTCCTCACACCATGGATGTTGACCAGAGTTGTTTCCTGTAGTAGCACACCTGCTCTGATACCAAATGAAGAAAATTGAACAGATCTGTGCTTCAGGATAAGACTCTTGAATCCAGAACCAGTCACAATAAATCTGCACTCATTGAACTAGTCGCTGATAGCGACACCAGAGTGCAGACAGGTGACACCAGAGGAGAAAGACGTGCCTTGAGTAGAATACAGTAGAAAAAGATAAAAGAAAACTAAAAGTCTAAAACACTGGCCTATAATACCTACTAGCTCAGCCTCGTTTTCCTCCGCTTCGCACGCTGGTCAGATCCGTGTGGCGTAGGTAGAGATCTGTCGGCGATGGCCGTCAGTCTTGTCGTCTTCCGTTTAAGCTTCGCCTCAAGCAGCACGTATCCTTGTTTATCATTTATTCAATGGTCGTGGACCGTCGATCCTTGATTGTAGGTCCAGAGCAGGTTCCATCGATAATGGTCCGCCTCCCCTATCCGGTGCATCACTCTCAGTCCTGCTGCCATCTGCCACGTCATCAGCTGTGCTCTCGCACTTGGTCCTCTTTGTGGTGCATAAGCCACGGCGTGTGAAGTTGCAAGACCTCCAAGGATATATGTTGTTAATCACCACTGTTCTAGCATGAACAGGTACCAAGTGGACAGGGCGAGGCACGGGATAACCCTCTCTCCCAATCCCAGACACAGAATAGGCTAGGTAGAGTAGTGTAGATAGATGGAGGGTCATGGGAGAGAGTGGCACCTCTCCCCTGGCTCTCTGTCTTGCTGCATTTCTTTGTCCCTCCTTTTTTTCATTGGCTTCACATTCAAGAACCAGATTCCAACATTTCCTCCCCTTGTGGACCAATGACCTAAACTGTAATGAAACAGCAAGAGAAAAAACGAACCAGAAAAGGTTGGAACCCACACCTCCCCTGTTTTCCTCATCTGTAAACAAAAACAAAACAAAAAATGTGTTTCGTCTCTCATCCTCGCACATGGGCTCATCTTCGCATCGAGCGAGCCATGGTACATGGGTCTACGCTCTGTCTTCCCTTATCTATCTTGTGATTTTTTTTCTTATTCGTGCATTCAAGACAGTGAGAGGATAGTGATGAGCGCGATGCGAGGCGCAGCGCGCGTTGACATGTGACGGGTGCAGAAAGAGGGTGTCATGGGCGTGCAATTCGATGCACTTTGTGCATGCTGATGATGCTGTGTAGTGTAGAATGCACATTCCTCAGTTGACACCTCGCATTGGGGGTCTGAGTTACATGTTTCATACTCAAATGCTCATACCCATGCGTGCACAGAGAACATCGTGCTGTTTGTGGTCAAGTGCCTTGGTGAAAATGTCGGCCACTTGATCTTTTGTTCCGATGAACTCAAGCTGTACTTCTCCATCTGATTGTAGCAGCTAATTGCATCGACAGTGCTAACAACAACAATTGAATGAAGGAATCCCATGGTTGGCAATCCTAAGGCCACAACTTGTATCATGGTGGAGGAAGGTTGCATCGACCAACGTGATCAACAGTTTTTCTCAAGTTGTAAGAAGCCGGGACGCATTTCATGTGAATGTCAGAAATGGCAAAAACAGGCCAAAGAGAGGGGAAAATCACAGAGAGAAAAAAATTGAGGAGGCGGGAAATGATGAAGGGTAGGAAAAGATTGCGACATCCTGTCCAGTCAGAAGTATCTGTGCCAACCGATGGCCCATCTGAATGGCTCACACAACCGTGACAAGGGTTCCTGATATCATGAAGTTCAATGAGGGGTAAAAAGACCACCAACTGGTGCTACTGCTATCAGTCAAATGAAGGGGTTGCAAGAGTCATAGCATGGTACCGGTACTCTTGATGGAGGAGCTTATCACATTTTAAAAAAAAGTGAAATGGTTTGGAAGCTCGTTTTGCACACCGAACCACTGGTGTATGAAGAAAAAATCATCAATGTGCATCTTTAGATCCTCCGAATTTGTAAAACACTTCTACTTCAAATTGGAGATCTGCACGAGATACCAAAATGGAGGGCTTGCCCAATAAGCAACCACAAAATTATCCTCAGATGAGATTTCCTCTACCAAAACAGCTTGTAGGAATAATGAAGCAGCGGAGCAATCTACCTTAGCATCAATACTAAGAAATGACACCTGCATTTTATTGAGTGATTTGTAGTGGTAGTTACAGCACAGAGCATAGAATGAAACAACAAAGGAGGTCGCAGCAGTTGAAAAATGCCACATACAACCGACATCGCTATACGTGACAAAACAATACTTGCAATGCGGAACACAAGTCTTGCTCGTCCACATGGAAATATGGAAAGCAGATGAGGTCATGGTAGCAGGCACAACAACGGCAATTTCCACGCTCTTAATGCCTTACAAGTTCACAAACATTCTAGAGGAGTTTACACCTCTTGCAGAGGAGTTTGAATGGGTTTTCTATGAACTGTCTTGAGATATACCTCAGCAATGAAGTGTCAATCACCAGATAGATATGAAGTTGGAAAGTAGATGGATGGTCAATGAAACCTATTGGATGAGATACCATGAGCTGACAAAACAAAAACAAAAACATTTTCATGAGATGCTTGGTCTGGGGTTTGTCCCGCCATCCACATCACCCTCCACAGAGCCTTTGCCTTTTGTGAAGAAAAAAAAACCGATGAGATGTGATTTCATGGATTCCCATGCATTAATAAACATCACCATCATGAACTGCTACTCCCTTCTCTGGGTGGATGAAGTTTAAACCAATTTCGTGGAACGAGAACTTTCAACAAAATAGAACTCCGCAGCAGCTATCATCAGATCCGCATATCTCATAATGACATCAAAAGGATGGCATTCCACACTAGATTTGTGCACTTTGAGTTCCAATCCATGCTGTTTGGAATAAAAAACTCTCTCGCAACATTTGTGATGGCCATTTAAAAAACCGGCCCTACCTCCACAACTCTATCATCTTATAGCTCGACGACATATTGGTGTACAGTTGCATCCTAGAGGAGCACAAAGGAGATCTACGAAAAAATTACTCAAAGCTCTAAAAAGATAGGAATTCTATAGAAAACTCCTCACACATGAATTTGGTCACCTTTCCATCAAGTTTCAAGGCCAAAGCATCAGCAACAAACAGATCACCGTGGTTACAAAGAAAGTGGAGGGGGTGGTGATTGGATGACACCGACCAGTTTTCGAGACGTCCTTGTAATTCTATGCTTTCATAACTACTATCATCATGTGTTAAGAACTATACAAAAGATTCAGTGCCTCTCTCCAACCTCACTCAAAAAGCCACAGAATGGAGCTGGGGACATATTGAAAAAGAAGCGTTCAACTCTGTACGAAAATCTCTAACTTGACCGCCAACCTTCCGATTGGTAGATCCAATGGTGGACTACATCGTGACCATCGATGTGCCTGATCTAGCAAATTGATTCATTCTTCTCCAAGGCAATGGGGTGGAGAACAACCGGTCACATACATATTGCAAAGCTATGTAGAGTAGAACTAACCATGTGGTACACAACAAAGAGACTCTAGCGGTTGTGCATGCATTGAAGACATAGTATTTAGCATTACCATTGGTAATGCTAAGTAGAATCTCGATGATGTGATGTCAGTACCGAACACCACACACTCAAATGCCTCATGACTCAGCCAAATATGAGCCATCAATAAAATCAATGGATGGAGTTCCTTGAGTCCAGCTTCCTCTACGACATCGCCTACCAACTTGGAAGAATAAATTCAACGGATGTTATAAGTCGGCAACCACACTTGACGGCGAAGATCAGCACATTGGTTTTTGAACAAGACCCGTACCTTGCAAGTCTTTTGGAGAAGGTTTACGAGGAGCTTGGTGGGTACAAAAAGAATAATTTCTAGTTCGATGACCCTTACTAGCGACAGCAATTCACCTGCTGTTGTACCACCAAACAATGGAGGAGTGCCATGACACCGGTCTCTGTGGAAACTTTGGTTAGGAAAAGACTCTCAAAATGTTAGCAAAGTACTATTAGTGGGACCGCATGCAGACTGATGTGGTAGCATTCTGCAAATTGTGCGATACCTGACAAGGGCAACATCGCGTCGCACAAGACCACAGCGATCATTGCAGCCACACCCTATTCCAACAACGCCATGGGTTGAAATCAGCATGCACTTTGTGACTAGACTTCCTGCCACTCAGGAGGGATTTGACACCATCTTTGTGGTGGTTGACAGATTTTCACAATTCATCCAAAAACATGACCACCATCACCGTAGAAGAAGCAGTGCAGTTACTTCCAAATCAGATCGTGCACCTGCACGGATTGCCACATACCATCATTGGCGATAGAGATGAATGCTTTACTAGCCACGTTTTTTCAAGAACTCATGACGTGTTCCAGCAGTCGGATCTAACTATCAACGATGTTCCATCCTCAAACTGAAGGGAAAATGGAGTGGCATTCAAACAACTTCTCCTTGCTTTATGCAAGCCCGGTGGAATTGATTGAGCGGCAAAACTACCAATTGCCAAACTTGCATACAACGGGCAACTTCCACCATAACAGACAAAATACTATTTGAATTTATATACGTCAAACTTGCTGCCACTGTGACATGACTAGACAGCCAAAACAGTATTCGTGTGGTTGACATCCACGGCCAAGACTTTTCCAGCGTTTGGGAAGAAAAGAGTCAGGCTCTCACGAAGATGCAAGCGGCGATGAAGCAAGTAGCAGGCCAACATGGCAATGACAACCTATTCATCCCTGGGGATAGCATCTTACTCAGCTCGGCGAAAATCAAGCTATGTGGACAAGACTTTGTAAAACTCAAACCCTGACAGTTGTGACCATTTCAGATCAAGCAAATGTAAATCCCAGTCGTCGCTTGAATCAGCCTCCTTGATAGCATGCATGGCGATACATCTGATCTTCCATGTCATCAGGTTCAAGTACTATCGGGACCCCAACGGGAGTTTCCCCAGCACGTCGCTCCTCTACCTCCCGTTCAGGTAGGCGGAGATATGGAGGACGTCATCAAGGAAACTTAGACATCGATGCCTAAAGAAAGTGACCAAGTATCTGGTCAAGTGGCACAGCTACCATGCCACAAACAAACAGATGGGAACCCTATGAAAACTTGCAAAACATCGATGATGTAATTCAAGGCTACTACAAGGGTCACCGGCCGTCATTTGCTAATGTGAAAGGACATCACGCCTAAGAGGTGGAGTGGGGAAGAATTATAACCTTGACGTATACTAGTCTCTAAACTCTGAGCATAAGCATTTCCGTCTTTGAATTCATAGGAAACCATACGTGGACTTGATGATTTTAACATTGATCGGTTGGGGACATCTTGGCCACCTGTCCTGAATTTCAGTGTTCTTCTCCCAATGTTTTTTTAAAAATTACTACTTGCAACAAAGAACATTCTTTAGTGTCACGAACTGTATCAAAGTTTCAATGCCATTTGGTCCACTTCTCGCAGTGCTGGAACTTCTTAAAACCCTGCCATAATGTTCTCAAAATCCTCAACTTCTTGGTGGAGCTTCTCAAAGCAATGACCCGCAACGAAGCGTTATACACATTGCTTGACCCGAGCTCCCAAGACCCAAGATATACCTCAGTGTGTTTTTCACTATTGTATATATGTGCTAAACAAATCTGGCACTTGTCATTGAAGTACACTCACTACTAAACACAAATCATTGAATCATCCCAATTCCTTGAATCCTCTTCTGCTCAGCACTTCATCCCTTTGAACCATCCATTTTTGGCTCAATGCTATACTCAGGTGGAATTTCCGAGTACAAAATTTCATCCACAAAAGGGTACAAATCTCATCTAAAGAATTACCTTCTCACCAAGATTTGGTTGATCTTGAGCTCCTCTACTCCTTTAAGTTGTTTCATTCATCATGAAAGGATTCCCCCTCATGTAGTGAGGTGGTTCTTATATCCCAGAAGTACATGAGTCCCTAAACTACGTGAGTAGGAATTATTGTCTATGAATTACTGGCCCACCATGTGTCGACCTCGGGATTTTCATGCTATTTGGCTGAGGGGATTTCAGCCACCTGCCTTCACCTCCGACGTACCGTTTCTGAATGTTTTGACAACTTTGACCGCTTCATAGAATGGTCAAAAGAAGTATCACAAACTGTATAGATGTTTTGATTTTGTTTGGTCGACTTCTTGATGGTGCTAGACTTTTAGAAAACTATGCCTCAATGTTCTCGAAACCCCTCAATTTCTGGGTGGATTTTCACAAAACAACCACTCACAGTGCAACATTGCACATGTCGCTCGACTCGAGAACCAAAGATCCAACATGTAACTCATTGAAAATCTCCTCATTGTAATTCATGCACCTGACTTTATTGACACTTTTCATCAAAGTACACTTACCACATAATGTCATTTACCCGTTTGTCCCGATTCCTCAATTTTACTACTGCTCTGCTCCTCATCCTTGTGAGCCACCCACGTTGTGCTTGGTGTAACACCTCATATCGTAGCAACGCCAGAGGGATAGCTGGCACATTAACAGCAAGGCAACAACCTCGCACAAGTATTTTGTGCATCTCCACCATTCATCAGTTTGTAGACCTCGGGACGATAACGATGAACGGAGTGTGTGCATCCCATGATGAGTAGCTTTAACCAGTGAAGACCCAGTGATGGAGCATTAGTAGGAAGCGAACAACAACACTCTCTTGGAAAAATAGGCAAGAGAAACTATTTTGCGGTGAATAGCACAACATTGACGACCCCGATGGCCAACCCGGTGACAGACCCCTCAGGTTCACAAATCCTTTGCCCCCGCCTCTTGCCGTAAAGACAACACCTCGCACGATGGGAGGCGGCCGCCGACGGGCTCACATCCAAGAAGACTCCTTGTACCAGAAGCTATCGGGACTCGAGAGCCTTGTCACTCATCTGCTCCCACAACTCAATGCGGCAACAAAGGAGATACAGAATCTTCATGTGTGGGAAGTGGTACTCACTGAGAGAAAAAATCAACTCTTGAGTGAATCCCAAAACTAACAGGCACTTCCTGAACGGTTTGATCCTGCGAACTCAAAAGGACCGACGGTCGATATGTGGATGACGAGTTTGGAGGTATACTTCATCATTGCTGAGGTCAAGAACTACAAGAAGAATTTGTACCTTATGGCCTTGCTTCTTTGTGGCACGACTTTGAGTTGATGGTCTGATCTCAAGGCCATCTAACAACAGCAAGAGACCGGCGGAGTTAGATCAACGGCTCATGCGATCGCTCTCAGATCTTCAACAATAGATGCTCTACCTATCAAGCATATCAATCAGACATGCACGACTCTTTGACCCCACCGGAGGACTGGAATGACTTCACGCGCACCACACTCGCCCACTTTGGAAAGACGAACACAAATTTTAAAGCGCGGTACAAGCTTCAATGCATATGTTAGCTGTCCACCATGGCAAAGTACATGCATTGTTTCTTTTCAAATCATCGCCGATAGTGACCTTCCTTTGAAGAACTCTGTTTCTACTACAAAACAGCCTCAAATGAGACATTTGGCAAGCAGTTTTCATACTCGGAATCCAGGATGACCTTTCATGAAAAATCACAGCAGCCAATTGCATCGACAGCACTAATTAGAATGCTCGGATCTAACAGCAGGCAAAATATCTATCATGGCAGAGGAAATTCACAATCGACAAAAGTCTCATCTCCAATGGAGATTGACATCGTCGATCAAGGTGATCAACAACTTTGTTGGACTTGCGGGTATTCAGGGCACATCTCCTGCCACTATCAGAAACGGTTACAGGCCAAAAAGAAGAAGTGATCAAGAAAGAGCGTTGGAACTGGGAAACACCATAGGGCAGGAGTAGACAACAGAGTTTGGTCCAATCAGAAAGTTCTGCGTCGATCGATCACCCATATGAGCAGCACAAATCGCCACAGATGATGGTTCCCAATAGTGGAAAGCTCAATGAGGGGTTTGAGGTCGACCAAAGAGGGATATTGCCAATAGTAAAATCGAGGTGTTGTAAAAGTTGCATAACGGTACCGGCATTACTCAATGGAGGATATTCTAAGTTTTTTGTATGCAACAATATGGTTCAAAATCTTGGTTTGAAGATAGAAAAAAGATTTTCTTAAGGAAAAACCGTTGATGATCGAGTATACATTCGTCGACTGCCTCCGAACCTCTCCAAATGAAAACTTGAAATCTGCAACTTGCCAAATGAGAAACCACAATCCGTGAGTAGACTGGAGTAGCAGATCAGTCTTCACCACTAAAAATGGTTGAAAGTGACTGCAATCTCTGATTGAGCGACCCACGATGCAACGGTGATTACAAGAAGAAGTACAGGCGGTACCCACAGAGGATTTTGCAGCAGTTACAAAATGCTAGCCGTTATCTTTGAACGTGGCCAAAAGACATTTAGACGTGGAGCCCATGCATGGCTAGTCCACATGGAGATAGGGGAGGGGAAGGAACTGTACCAATAGAGGCAACCATACTGGTCTTGACACCTAACAACTTCGCAGCCATTCTGAAGGATTTTTCACCGCTCGTAGAGGCGTTCAAAGTTGATTTTCCTAAAAAACTCATTAAAAGTTACCTTTGTAATGAAGCGTCAATCACCAGACAAACCTGAAGCCAAGCAACAGGTGTATGGTGAAGGTGACCTTTAGGATGAGTGACCATTAGCTAACCGGACTCAAAAATCAATTCGACATGATATTGGACGAAGGATTCATCAGACCCTCCACGTCACCCTATGCACCACATGTACGAAACTGGAGACATGCGGATGTGTGTAGACTACTGAGAATTTAGTGAAATCACCATGAAGAAATGCTCTTGCGAGCAAATGAACTTTTTGACCACCTCAGTGGGGAAAGAATTCTCATCTCATCCAGTTATCATTGGATGCGTGCATCTCATAAGAACTTTGAGAAGATGGAGTTCCGACTATGAGCACTTTGATTTTATTGTTATGTCATTTTGACTCACGAATTCCCTTGCAACATTCATGGCAGCGATGAACAACATTTTTTGCCCATACCTCAACAACTTTGTCGTCATGTATCTCGACAACATCCTCATGTACAGCCGCACCCCGGAGAAGCATAATGGACAACTCTGAAAATTTATCAATATAACAAAGAGAGGAATTTTATATCAAGCTCATAATATGCTACTTCTGTCACTGTTTGATCCAGTTTATGGGCCACATCATCAGTGGCGAACGAGTTACCATAGACCCCCACCATAAATGGTGGGGGTTGTCACTCATTGGCCAACGCCGACTGACAATCAGGACATCTGAGTGTTTTTGGGATTCTATAATTACTATCGTTGATTAGTAACAGGCTATGCTCGGGTATCAGTGCCTCTCTCTCATCTCGTTCAAAAAATCACCCAGTGGAGTTGGGAAGACAATGAAGAAGAATTGTTTAACTCTTTGAAAACACCTTTGATCTTGGAGCCTATCATATGGTTGGCGGATCCAACGCTGGACTACGTCATGTTCACTGACATGTCTGCTCAAGCAATCTGTGTTGTTCTCCTCCAAGACAACGGCATTGGAGAACAACCGGTCACGTACCTGTCGCAAAAGCTCCATGGGCCAGAGCTCAACTACGTGGTGCACAAACATGAGATTATCCCTGTTGTGCATGCATTCAAACATGGCGGTGCCATTTGGAATGTTTTCAATGCATCGTCTGCACTGACCATCATGCTCTCAAGTATCTCACGACTCAGCCAAATTGGAGCCATTGACGAAATCAATTGATGGAGTTCCTTGAGTCCAACTCCAACTACAAAATCGAGTACAAACCTGAACAAGCAGTTCTAGTGGATGTTTTGAGTCAACAATAAAACATTGTTGATGTTCCGACCTCAAACCAGACCGGCAAATTGGACACTCAAATCAGACACTCGAACAACTTCAATGCACTTTATGCAAGCCACACGACTCGGATTGGGCAGAAGACTACCGATTGCCAAGCTCGCATACAACTCAACAAATTCTACTCCAGCGAGCAAAACACCCTTCGAGGTGGTCTACAGCAGACTTCCCGGCACAACAATAGGACTTCAAAGCCAGAGCAATACTCAAGCGCTTGACACCTACTGATGAAGTTTCTCTAGCGTTTGGGAACCAATGTGGCAAACTTTTGCTTCAATGACCCATTCAGTACTGGCAATCGCATTCTACTCAGCTTGATGAATATCAAACTCGGAGGACAAGGCTTCACGAAGCCCAAACCTCTGTGTTCGGGAAGGTTTGAGATCAAGCAAAAGCAAAAGACATATTGTCTCTCAACTTCACTTGCCTGACAGCATGGAGATCCACCTTGTCTTCCACACCATCAAGCTCAAGCACTAACCAGAATATTGAGGAATTTCTAGGAAGCTTCCTAACCTCGTTGTTGCTGATGTGGCGACACTGTCCAGTTAGCAGGCGCACTAGCAAGCAAGCAAGTACAAGAAACAGCAAGGATCAGGCTAAGTATCACAAGCTTCAATACCTTAGTAGTGCAGAGAGGAATGACAACTATCAAGCACACAACATGAATAGCTGCCACAGCGCACGGCGGGTGACGCACGCAACAGTGTCAATTTATCCTAAAACTGGCCCAAAACCACTGTTTTGGCCATAACTTGGCGAACAGGTATCCAAACGCAACACCGTCTGAACCTAGAGATGCAGAATCTTGAGCCGGATGCTATGACTGGTCAAAAGCACAAGTCCGGCATCAATCGGTGGACAGACAATGCGAATCGGGCTCGAGAGCCAGTCCGCAAAGAAAACTCTAATGACTACAAAAAATCTAGAGAGCATCCCAACAAGAACCCGAGACGTTGTGGTAGCTGTCTAGCAACTGATGTTGGGTAGAGTCACCACCCTTTAGTGCTCCGATGCCATCTGGGTCTGCATTAGGGATCTACACGAGCATGAACACGACCGAGTGGTCAAAGTAAGCTTTACAAAAAAACGAGGATGACTCACATCACAACACTCCCTCATGACCCAATGGTACGCATGATTATACACGTATAGAACTTTCACAAGTAGGTAACAAGATCCTCAACAGTCCATGCACACACGCCCCACTCTCAGCCACTCTCAGGCAAAGCCGGAGCCCGACAGAGTAAATGGCCACCATGAATTTTCTGCGCGCAAGTGCCTCGATCAAGAAGTCAGCCCACTGCATGTCCATGCGGACCCATATGACAAAGATCACTTGTCGCTCCACAAGATCACGCACCAAGTATTGCTCATTAGCAATGTGCTTCGTGCGCGCATGGAACACACCAGAGTTCTCCGAGATGGCAAGAGCACTCCGGTTTTCACAGTGCAGAAGGATGCGGACTGATGGAACCCACGAATCAGACATTGCAACCACACAGACTCAGTCGCCCCAGCCCCCAGAGCAACATACTCAGCCTCTCATGAGGTACGTGCGATACAACCCTCCTTGACACTACGCCACGACACAGCGGTACCACCCTACAAGAACACGTAGCCTGTCCAACTGTGCCCATCAGGACTCCACGCCCAGTCACTCTCCATGTAGCAGTCGATTACCACTTACCACTACTATCGAAAGCAGAGTCCGAGGTGCGGTGTGGAGACCACCTCCGCACCACTCACACAGCCGTGTGAAGGGCTCTCGTCTGAGGACAATGTGAAAATTGTGGAAGGAGGTTGATGCCAAAGGCAATGTTGGGCCGTGCAATATTGGCCAAGTACATCAAAGACCCAATCAGGTGCAAGCACAGGGTCACGTCCATTGTCTTCCCCAGCTGTGCTCAACCATCCACCTTTAGAGCGTACTAAACGTCAGGTGTGACGGGGATGGAGGCAGTGGGAATTACACCAAGGAGGTCAGCAAGCCGCTCCCCCACAATGCAGGCGTAACGTGCATGATGCAAGAAGAGTATCCATTACAAACAACCACGCACGATCTTCATCCCAAGAAGCACAGCTGCAAGACCAAGGTTTTTGATCCTGTAGGTAGCCTAAAGGACTATCTTGGCCTCCTTCATGGCCTCCATCAAAGGAGATACAATCAGGACTTTATTCACGTAGACCAGGATGGCGGTGAGGATCTGAGCTGTCTGTCTAAGACGAAGGGATGGGTACGCGGCACTCTACACATAACTGGCACCTGTCGGTGTGCCGATGATCTCCGAGTTCTAATACTTGGATGACTCTTTCAGGCTGTACAAGGCCTTGCGTAAGCGCCACACCTTGTCATCGACCTTGAATCCAGGTGGTTGAACCATGTAGATCTCCTCCTCTAAGGTGTCATGGAGGAACGCTTTGTTCACATCCATCTAGTGCAGCCCCCAGTTGTGGTGAGCAACAACCCCAAGAAGAGCACGAGTGATGGTTATGCAGCCAACGGGTGCAAAGGTGTCCGTGAAATCCACACCGTGAACCTGTGAGCATCCCTTGGCCATCAAGCGAGCCTTGTAGCAATATAGTGTGACATCAGGCTTCACCTCCTTACAGAAGACCCACTTGGCTTGTATAGCTTTCCGCCCAGGCGGGAGGTTGACAACCTCCTAGATCCCTTGCTCACGTATGGCTTTGAGCTCATGATCATAAGAAGCATGCCACAAGTCTACATCCTAAGCTGAGAGTTCTTCCTTCAATGTCCCTAGATCAGGCGAGGGAGAGCTCCGGGTGGCTAAGAAACATGCCGTCGAACTCGGTCTCACCACGACAACATCAATTGTGGCATCGCAAGCGGCCTAGAACTCTCACGAGACGAACTCGTGGCCAACAGACCATGCCGGATGCACCTCTGTGTACTCTACTTGGATACTCGAGCAAAGGGTCTTTGTGCCAGGCTCACCACTCTGAACAGCACGAGCCGGGCGTCTAGGCGCTGAGTCAATAGTCCGCTAAACCCTTTGAGGCTAGTGGTCGGAGACGACCACCAGGCTCGTGGGAACAGCCTGATGTAGAGGTGCTCACCTCAGGCTACAGACAAGGCTCCGAGGCCATAGCTGCAGGTGAAATAGGTGTATGCACTCAAGTGGGTATGACAGAGGGGATTGACGCTGGCACGGGATCAGGTGTGTCATAGGGGACAAACACTGGCACGGAATCAGGTGAGCAAGAGGAGTGTGGCACGAGCACAGGATCAGATGTGTCAGAGGGGACTGACACTAGTAAGGGATGAGGTGTACCAAAGGAGTTTGACACCGGCACGGGATCAAGTGGGCTAGAGGGGACTAAATGAGGCTACTGGACCCACAACCACGATGGTCGTATTGTCCGCGGCCGGAGACCGGACCGCAGGTGAGGAAACCCGGACGGACACATTCGGAGGACTAGACTTCCCCATCTGTCGGGAGGTCACACAAGTAGGAACATGGTCGGCGGACAGCGACAGAATCCTGGACAGTTTGCGGTAGGTGAGAGCCTCAAAGAAGAGAGCATCTCGAGACTCGACAATGCCATAGTGAGCAGGTTCCCAAAAGCTCCAGGCCTTTGACCGCAGGAAGATACTGAGGAAGGTACACATGCCTCCTCGAGGTGAGACCTTGGATCCTTGCTAGTCCTTGGTGTACCAGACCCAGGCGAGAGACCCCCAAATGTGGGCAAGACGGAGATCAGCACGATGGCCGAACCATAACTACTACGGAGTGACATGGTCTAGAAGCGGACCATGTGGCAAGCGATTCCAGACCCAAGTCATGTAGGAGAAGCCCTCAAAGGAAAAGGACTCCAGAAGACCACACTCAGAACGTATAGCGCGAGCCGCATCCTCCATGGTGCGGTTCCAACGCTCGGACATACCGTTTTGTTGTGGTGTAGTAGGGGCAGAGAGATGGAGAAAAGTATCTTGCTCAGTAAAGTATGCATCCATCTTGCCTAGGGACTAGCCACCACGATCCTAGCGGAAAGTGTGCAAGGTGTCATGAGACAGACGCTCAGCCATCACAACCTTCAGGCAGATTGCAAGCGCGGCATCGCTCTTGTGGCGGAGGCTATAGACCCTCCGCATCCGGATGAAGTCATCAGTCAGGGTGAGAACATATCGACCTCGTTCATAGAGGGACTCGCCTGTAAGAGGACCGAGAAGGTCTGAGTGGACCAACTCTAGTGGACGTAGTGCCCGGGAGGATGAGTCAGGATAAGAGCAGTGATGCATCTTACCTTGCACGCAAAAAAGAAAATCGGTCTTGGGCGGCTTCCCAAAGGAAGTCATGTCAAGACAAAGCGCTGGCTGAGTTTGAATGAGCTTGGACATTTTTTCCGAGCTCACATGGCAAAGACAACGATGCAACAAGCGCTGGTGCTCAAGGGAGAGAACACCATTAACAAACACACGCACAGAAAAGAGAGGAGGGGAAGAAGTAGAGGGAATGCAATAAGACACACGATACAGGTCATCAACAACACAAGCATGAAATACAATGGCACATGTGTCAAGAGTAGTCACACTAGCAGAGTCAACAGAGTACTCAACAGTGACACCCATCCTTGTGCATGCACGAACAGAGAGCACGCTAAGCTCAAGAGCAAGGAAAAAGAGCACATGGGGCCATGGGGCCAGGCATATCATCAAACAGCACAACTCCGACTTCTTGCATAGGCAATGACTGACCAGATCCTGTGCGAATGGACCAAATGGACGCAATGGGACCTAGCACAATGAATTCACTACGACGACAGGCCATGTGATGGGTGGCACCAACGTCAATGATCCAGATGCCACTTGGCTCACGACCAATCGTCGACAGTGAGCAACATGCCATATAACACTCTACCTCTACTGGAAGCGTAGTAGGGGACTCAAGACAATGACGAACAGCACGGTGTTGTTGCTCATCAACCCACTTGGTACGATTAGGGCCATCCTCATTACAAACTGACTTAGCCCCACCATAAGCATTATGAAGGACAAAAAACGTAGTAAGACATGTTGTCTCAGGACCACTCAGCTGTGACAAAACACTCACACCTCCCTGATTACAAAACGCCAGTAGCTGACAGAGCTCCGCGGTGATATAGTCCCTAGGGTCTATATCACCGGTGTTGCCTGATGAAACGGATGCATCTACTGTAGTCGTGGTCGCAACGCGTCCCGTCCGGGTGTCACTTGAGGAGATCCGCTACATGTGCGCCACTTGAAGGCCGCGCATGATCCGAGTCCACTTGAGGGGCTGCTCACACTCCGTGTAGCGGTGAGCGCCTCCACAGTTATAGTAGTGGACAGAAAATCCACAGCCACTACTCACTGGTTGTTGTTGCTGATGTTGTCCCTTTGCATGTCGCTTCTTCGCCTTCTTCCAGGTATGGTCACTGAAACGACGTAAGTGTGGCCGCTCAGGGTAGAGGAGAAGGAGGAGGAGGAAGCATTGAGGTGGGACTAGCGAGCTGGGACAGAGGCGTAGGAGGGGTTGTAGTCACTGTTGCAACTAGTGGACTACTGATGGTCGATGGCAACCTCCTTAGCTGACGTGGCCTGGAGGAAGTAGCGATGGGCCCAAGGAAGCAGCTATATTGACTCTGACAACTTAAAGAGAGCCACACGGTCGTAAAGAGCTTCACGTGGTCCAAGTGTGCCCCCATCATGATGGTGTCAAGTCCCCACAGCTGCGTCCCCCCACAGGTCTGAAGGCGCGTGTGAAGGCGCATCACGCACCTCCAGTAATCAACTCTAAGCTCTGTGGGATCCTCACAAAGGGATTGAAACTCACGTAGTCGGTCTGCCCTCGTGGCATGGGTCCTTGCAACAAGAAGTGTCACGGCTAGCTCCCGGCCCTCGCACGCATCTGCTCCAAACCTGGTCCCGGTCTCACCCAGGAAGGGTCAGAAGTTGACCAAAGTCTCCCACGACATGTCGTAAAGGAGACCGCGTATCGCTCTCGCCACTGCTTGGACCTAGTGAGCATCGTGAGTCTGGTACTAGCTCTGGTAGTAAGGCCAGACGCCCTCATAATTGGCCCACACCTTAAACAAGGACTCCCAGCAGTCAAAGCCCTAGTTGTTATCATAACGGGATGGAGCTGTCTCAAAGTCATTTGGTCGCCGCTCCGTGGGGAGGGCGACCTCAGGATCAGGAGATAGTGGACGAGGTATAGGGAGCCCACCAATGAGAGAGACCCCACCAAAACTGAAGGCTGCTGAACGATGTGCCTGATCCTGACGGAGAGAAGGTCGTAGAGTGAGAGGCTTCAACCCCAAATGTAGCTCACGGATGTGCTCCTCAAGTACACACATCTTTTGCTCGTGAGTGTCCGCCTTTATCTCCTCCTCATCCCAGGTGTGAACCTGTGATGAAGGGTGATGAGGTTGCAACGCTGTGTAGGGTGCACATTGCTGAACGGATGGTGCACCTTCATAATATCCTCCTGGTGGCTGCTCTAAGGCCCCTAAATGACACTACAATAACTCCGAAATCTCTTGCAACGTGTCCGATTGCCGTTGCCAGCGAAGAGGAGGGGTCTCCTAGCCCCTTTCCCTTATCACGCACAGGTTGCATCGTAGTGCTTAGTATGGGGTCCAACGTCAAAACGCTCTGAACAAGAAACCGACACTATTCCTTGAGTAGTTGACACGTTGAGATGGATTGACGTTTTGACCCAAAAAATGCGGACGTCATCATAGCTGATGATGATGTCAGCATTTTTACACCAGCAAAAATGCTAGCATTTATACGTAGGCATACTTTATGCCAACGGTTTTTTTAAAGGTCAAGCGGGTTCTTCTTGACAAGTGGATGTGACGGTGTCACACCCTCCCCGCTGCTACATAGGGGCTGCGCAATCTTGCGTAGCTTTTGCGCAGTGCTGCGTAGCACCACTGCTAGCTGCTCCTACTGTGGCACCCGCCCCTGCAACAGTGGTTGCCGCTCACATCTACTAACGACGCGGCTACAACAAGTTGTTGCCGCCGCTGCGTGCTACAAGTGCTCGCAACCACTGTCGCAAGCTGGTTCTCATTTTTTGGGTTACATAGTAACCCCTTACAAATTTCTTGATTTCTAGCTCCACTAACTGTATATGTGCATTTCTATACATCAAGATAATCAACAATGAGACAAAAATGTAATCGCACATTTTGTTTTTGATTTATGACGGGGTTTAGTGGAGCTAGAAATGTGTCATGAATAAAAAAACGTGCGATTACATTTTTGTCTCATTGTTAATTGTCTTGATGTATAGAAATGCACATATATATAGTAAAATATAAAACATTATGGATATGGATATCAAGATGGACATTCATTTGGATATACATGTGGATATCGGTATGCATGTATCTAGATAATCATACATGTATGGACGGAGTAGCAATAAACCCATCGTTTCCCCAGATAAAGCATCGGTCTCCATAGTCGAAAACGGAAAGATTGCGGAGTCCATAGTCAAAAACGAGAAGCTTGCCGTGTCCATAGTGGTGAACGAAATGACAGCGGTGCCCATGTTTTTCGTCGTGCGAGCGAAAACGGACACACCTGATATATACTTCATGTACATAACACATTTAACATGAATTTTGACTTTGAGCTTCGCCGGTCATCGCGAGCTCGCAAGTGGAGTTTCACGACAAAACCTCCCTGCGAGCTCACGATGACCTTGCCAAACCCCCCATTTAAACTACGGGTTTGTCGTTGGTTTGGGGGAGATTCGGCGCACGTTGAAATAGACGAAAGGGCATCTACCAGGCCCCACTGCCGCGGGGCCCGGCAGGTGCCCGGGCAAGTAAAAAAATACAACCCAAACCCCCTAGTGTAACTAGAGGGTTTGTCAGATAACAGGGGGGGTTGCGAGATGCGACGCACGTATGATAGCAGAAAGGGAATCTACCGAGCCTCGCTACCGCGGGGCCCAGTAGATACCCGGAGAAGTAAGAAATGAAATCCAAACCCCCCAGTGTAAGTTTGAGATTTGACGGATATTTTGGGGGGAGGGGGTGCAAGATACGGCGCATGTGTTATAGAAGAAATGAAATCTACCAGGCCCTGCTACCCGGGGCCCGGCAGATACTCGAGAAAAACAAAAAACCAAAACCCCTTAGTGTAACTAGGGTTTTGTCGGATATTGGGGGGGTTTGCGAGATGCGACGCATCTTGTTGCGGGTTTTGGAGTTCGCACTTGCGACCTCCAAAGCTCGCAACAAAGTTACTTCTCACATCGGCGATGTCAGTGTCAACGTCGCCCATTTTGCTATCACAGTCGGCGAAGTCCGACTTTGAGGGCGTGGGTACAATTGTCATCTTTTTCCATTTTTGCTCACACAACAAAAACCATGGGCGCCGATTTCATGTCGTTTTCCACCATGGACAGCGTCGTCTTTCTGTTTTCGACTATGGACACCACTGATGTAACGACCAAAACGATGGGCACCGGGGCATTTGTGCCCTACATGTATACATACATACATATGAAGATGAATAGAAGTGTCAAAAAAAGAATCTATGGACATAAGAGAGATGTTTCAGTTGTATGCGGATAGTGAATGTACATGTACATATATGTATGTGGTTGGTATGTAACCCTATGCACGCTTTGCGCGCAACATCTGCCACTTGTTTTTTTTTTTACATACTGGCAGCCACACACGGCTGTTGCTGCCACCCAGTGCTGCTGCTGGTACTCGGCGTGGACGTTGGAGCTTGGAACTGCCGAAACTCACCCAGAAAGGATTGCGTGGGGATTGCGTGGTGGTGTTACTACTGCAAACCACCGCAATGGGCCACAGGATACGGCGGTGGCAACGACTCTCGCTGTTGTTGTCGGTGTTGTGTCTCTGCAGAGTAGCTCAACAAGAGAGGTCTCGCTACTCTCATGCCAAGAGAGGTCTTGCTAGGAAGCTTCCTAACCTTACTGTTGCTGACGTGGTGACACTGTCGAGTCAGTAGGCATACTAGTAAGCAAGCAGGTTCAAGAAACAGCAAGGATCACGCTCGAGAGACGCACAAAGTTTATCAAGCATCAATGGCTTAGTAGTGCATTGAGGAATGGAAACTGGCAAGCACACAACACAAAGTAGCTGCCGCGGCGCACGGAGGGTGACGCACGCGACAGTGTCAATTTGTCCTAAAACTGGCCCAAATCCACTGTTTTGGCCATACCTCTGCGCACATGTATCCTAGAGATGCAGATTCTCAAGCCGGCCACTACGACTACTCACACGTACAAGTCCGACATGGATAGGTGGACAAACAATGCAAAACATGCGATCAGGGTCGAGAGCCAATCCACCGATAAAACTCTAGCGTCTGCAAAAACATCTCATACCACCCTGGCAAGCACTTGGGACATTATGGCAGCTATCTCACGATTGTTGGTGGGTTGAGCCACCACCCGTCGACTGCAACTGCGTCCGCATTAGGGAACTTCACGAGCATGGACACTGTCGAGTGGTCAAAACAAGGTTTGCAAACAGATGGGGACGACTGAAATCACAAAAACTACAAGAACTTCCTCGCCAGAGACATCGCTCTTACGCCTCCTATCCAAGTACATGGGGATACAGAGTACGTGATTAAAGACATCCTTGGACATGGATGGCGCAAAAATGCAGTTGAGTACCCAACTAAGTCGCACAGCTACGACGCCGAGCACAAAAGCTGAGAGACCTATGACAACTTTTGAAGCGACAATCATCTAATTGACGAGTACTATTGTCGTCACTTCAGCAAAAGTATGTCTGCTTTAGACCCATGATGTTATGCTTAAAATGTGTTTCTTTCTGACGTACACGAGTCCCTAAAATCCGCGAGTGAAATTTTCCTTTCATTTATGGCCTATCTCAAGTGAACCTCGAGGTTTTCAGTCAAAATGCTGATTGCCTCCTCATTGTCACCTGTGACCCTCATGTACCCCTCCGTTGGAACAAAAAGCCCCGTTCTCCCCTGTCCGGCAACAATAAACCCTATCTGACCGCCCGTTTTCACCATGCCCAAACAACGACCCATGTCGCTGATTAAGCATGGCAAAATCGGGCATGCAGTGCTAGAATGCGGCCCTCCATCACGGCCGTCACGATGGAGCGCTGCATTCTAGCCCGGCATGCCCAAGCGATCCGCGGGAGGGGGGGGGGAGGGGGGGGGATTGGCCGACGGCGTCCGTCAGTCGGCTCTTCATCAACCGCCGACCCCCCCCCCCCCTCCCAATCCCTCGCAGTCCACCTGCCCACCTACCTGCCGATCGAGGCCATCACGGTTGAGGCCCGCGATGGAACGGTTGGCCGGTGGGCTGCTCGGCGGTAAGGGGGAGTGGGGGGGGCATTTTGCTGGGATTCCGGCGGAAGAGCGTTCATAGGAATCCCCACTCCATCAATGGGGAGTTAAAAACCCCTATTTGTTTTACATTACATTTTGTTCAAATTTATACCCTCCTTTGATATGCAAACTACAGAAAAACCCATCCCCTAATTACACACAAGGATTCACGGTTTAGTTTTGCGCTGGCTCCTGCTGGGCCCTACGATAGCAGAGTGTTGCATGCTCCCTTTCAACGCATGGGGAGTCTCAGACCACCCATGCTAACTCCCGGCAAATCACTAAAGGAAAATCACAAACCCTGCTATTAAGGAGTTTGTGAAGATTGGGGCAAAACATGTGACGTGAGCATGTCAACGCCGCATCCATGCGACGCCGACATGCTATCTTTGGACAAACGAGAGGGGTATGGATGAAGTAGTAATGTACCCATTGTTTTTTTATCGATGTATCAGCGTGGTCCATAATGGAAAACGAGACAACAGCGATGCCCTTTCTTCTGTGCTTCGAGCGAAAACGGGCACGCCTAATATATATATATATATATATATACATATATATATATGTATGTATATATTTGTATGTATGTATGTAACAGATTTGACATGGATTTGCACTTCGAGGACAAAGTCAAGCTTTGCCCATCATCGTGAGCTCGCAAGAGGGGTTTTATGACAAAACGTCCCCGCGAGCTCGCGATCACGTTGCCAAACCCCCCAATTTAACTAGGAGGTTTGTCGAGGGTTGGGGAAAGGGGGGGAGTTGCGAGATGCGGCGCACGGTGTGATCGTAGAAAGGGAATCTGCTAGGCCTCGCTACTGCGGGGCCCGGCAGATGCCTAGGCAAGCAAAAAAATTAAATCCTTACCGCCCAATGTAACTAGGGGGTTTGTTGGACATTGGGGCGGGGGGGGGGGGGGGGGGGGGG